>ML809181.1:34051-50614 GCA_009831015.1 Picea engelmannii
TATTACTTTGAACAGGAAATTGTACAGGATACCCGAGGCAGTCCCACCTAGTGTTATTTCCTTGATCTCTACTAAGCAATGCAGGAAGGTCATCTCTCAGACGGGGAAGTTTGTCTTCTTCGTGATTCACTCTCAGAATAAGCAAAAGATCACAGCCACATCCAGGGTCACCACGGCCAACCTCTCCACACAGCAAAAGCAAGTAGATAAGGTTGTGGAAGAATACTCGGATATCTTCTCCTCGCCTACAGGGGTACCTCTATACTGTTAGGTCAAGCACCCCATCAATCTAACCACCGGCGCACCGCTTCCCAATGGGCCAATCTATCGTCACTCTTTGTTAGAAAATGAGGAGATCAAGCGAGAGATCCAAGAACTGCTCCACAAGGGGCACATTCTCCCTATCTCATCACCTTGTGGGGGCCCAATCGTGATGGTACAAAAGAAAGATGGAACCTGGTGACTCTATAATCATTACCGGTCTCTGAATAAAATCACAGTCAGAAATCGGTACCCAATTCCCCGAATCGACAACCTCCTTGATCAACTCACAAGCGCCAAATTCTTCAGTAAGATTGATCTGAAGTCTGGCTACCACCAGGTCCTGATAGAATAGACAGATGTATGGAAGGCAGCCTTCAAGTCAAAGGAAGGCCTTTTTGAATGGTTGATCATGCCCTTTGGTTTGACAAATGCTCCAACCACTTTCATGAGAATGATGGACGATATGCTGCGACCATTCACCAATAATTTTGTAGTGGTGTATCTGGATGAAATTCTAATTTACAGCAAGACTTGGGCCGAACACTTGCAGCATATTCAGCAGGTTCTGCACACCCTGTGACAGCACAATCTATACGCCAACTTGGAAAACTGATCCTTCGACATGGACAGGGTCCATTACTTGGGCTACATCATTGATCAACATGGAGTACATGTGGATCCAGCCAAGATCCAAGTCATCCGTGACTGGCCAGCCCCAACAACACTCACTAAGCTCCGAAGCTTCTCAGGCCTTGCCAATTTCTATCGTAGGTTCGTGTTGGGATTCTCCCATATTGCATGGGCCCTCAGCCAAATAAACAATGGTGGTGGTAAGGAAAAATTTGCGTGGGGTTGGTCCAAACAACAAGCATTCAATGATTTGAAGCAACGCTTGTGCTCAGACCCAGTACTTTCACTACCAGACCTGCAACATTCCTTTGATATCGAGACAGATGCTTCAGACTATGTTGTGGGCATCGTTCTCACTCAGCACGGCCACCCTGTGGCCTATCATAGTGAGACACTGTCAAATATTGTCTGTAAGTACCCTACTTACGAAAAAGAAATGTACTCCATTGTGTAATCCTGCCACCAATGGAGACATTACATTCATGGGAAGGAGACAATCATCCACACTAATCATAAGCCACTGTAGTTCATGCAGACACAACGAAAATTACAGAATTACCGCCATCAAAAGTGGTCCACATACTTGCACCAATTCCACCTCAACATCAAGTATAATACAGGAAGCACCAATCGCATCGCTGATTGCCTCAGCAAACAGCTAGTTGCGGAACTCACCACAGTGCTAGACTCTTGTGGCCATGAGACATCTGGATGGCCCCAACTCTATGAGACAGGCCTTGACTTCACCACCACCTACCAAATGTTGGGTGTGAACGAAGTTGTCGATAATTTCCATCTTCAGGATGGGTTGTTGTGTCGTCTGTTCCATATCTGTGTTCCACCAAGTGAGAGAGAAAAGCTGATCTGGGAAGCCCACTACAGTCAGGTGGCAGGACACTTTGGCGTCGAAAAGATAGTGGCGATGCTAAAGAAACATTTCTACTGGCCGAAAATTCGACATGAGGTCAACAAGTATATCATGTCCTGCACTGCCTACACTATTGCCAAACCGACCACTAAGAAACAGGACCTATACACCCCTCTTCCTACTCCTGACAGGCCATGGGAATCCATCTCAATGGATTACATGTCTGATGCAGGAGCATTCCTCACATCAAGCGAGCCAACGTGGAAGCGGAAGATAGCGGGAAGACGTCCAACGCAAGTTTTGAAATTTTTCCCTTGAAGCTGATGCGCAAAACATAAATGAGATCATTTAATGAAGGTGCCTTGGTAAAATGTAATCAGACCTTGAGCGCCCCGCTCTCGTCTGAGACAGACAGAGGCATTTATAGTAGTTAATGCAGGTAGATAGAATTTATTTCCAGATTAGACAGTTTTAGAGGCAGGAGGGAAAACGGATATAGACACCCTCATTGTACATTGTAACATAGTTCAGGAAGAGTTAGAAGAATCCAGAGCATAGGAGAGAAGCAGAGAACTGTAGAAGAACATCCATGTACAGATCTTGAATTAATAGAAGAAATTGACTCAGATTCATGGTTGTTGTGTTATTCTCTGTGTATGTGTGTTGAATGCTCTGCTTATGAGTATTTACTTCCTGTTATGCATTTGTTATTATGTTGTGTGTATGATTTCATGTGTTGAGATTGAAATCTGAGGGGGAGTGGAATGAGTTACAATTGTTTCTCTATCTGAGCCAGGATTCCTGCAAGGAGTGCAGTTGAAATCGTCCGCAAGGAGTGCGTTGACAGAAGGCTCAGATAGTTAACTCTTGTTCTCATTCACCCAGGAGTGAAATTGGGTTATACGAGTTGTGCAAGGAGTATGCAGGCTAAGGAGAGTCTCAGTCGTAAAACTGAGCAAAGTATTGGAAGACTACTGCTACAGGTGTGCGCAGAGTCAAAGACTTCAACATTCAGCTAAGGTTGAAGGGTTGCCGCAAGGAGTGCGTGCAAAGAGTTCTCTCTTTCTGAGAGATGGATTAACTGTGAAAAGCTCAAGAAGGATAGGCCTCTGAGTTGCTGAAGATCAGCATTGGCAAGTGCGACTTGAAGTTGCAAGGACATCGCAGGTTGGTGAGTAGGTGAGTCAGTCTCGTAAAGAGACATTCAGTCATCCCGTGGATCTACGAAAGGAGGAATGGACGGACGAAATCCTTTGAGGAGATTTCGCGAAATCCTGTCAGCCGTCTGATCCATCAAAAGAAGCAAGGAAGTTACAGCCACACTAGGAGTTTAAGCTCAGGATACCGTGAGCCGTTGGATTATCATCTGGTTACCCGTCAATCGTCCGATTGGACAGAAGCTGCACATGGTTTAAGTCCGTGTGGATATCGGGGTTTTAGAAGTTAAGAAGTTGGAGACCTTTCGAGTCTCGAAATACCGACGAAAATCCCAACCGTTGATCTCGACAGGACACGTGTCAGTATTCTGGTGAGGCATCGGGATATTGGAGGCATCAGGGTTTTGAAAGTCGAGAGAATTGAGACTTTTTTTACTCTCGAAACTCCGGAGGAATCCTAGCCGTTAATCTCGAAAGGACACACATCAGGCATCAGGAGAGGATTCGGGGTTCAACATATCATGAATTCCAGGAGTGAATAAATCATTGCATTAGGAATCGCGATCTCGCGATGTCCGATATAACGACGAAGGAACAGTGACGTGGGGAGGTCTGGTCAAACGTGCATCGGGGATCGGTATATCGGTATTCCTAGTGACGTGAGAACCATTGCAGGAGGAGTCGTGAAAATCCAAAATGTGATGACCCTACAGTCATAGAAATTTAGTGGAGAAAAGGTGTCACCCCATATCGGGGTTCGGGACATAGAAGGTTCCGTGAACAAGTGAAACGGGAATCGCGATATCGCGATACGCGATTTCCCGATCACCATAGGATTGTGGGCCATAGGCGCTAGAGCAAAGGACAGGTGTTAAGGGGTCAACCCTCGCAGGGAGTCAACGCCAAAGGGGTGTCAGGGATCGGAGGATCGGGGATCCTGAGGACGCGGAGTCTATACACTTCGCTCCCGCGAAGTCCGAAGCCCCGATACAATGGGTATTGTGGTCACATGGACTGGGAGGCCTAGCAGAAGGTGCCTTTGCAGATCGAGATCGGAGAATCGACGAGGCAGGTTCTTGCAACACCGTAGGTGCCGTTTTCCTGATGGCAGAGAGTCCCGATAGGAGCGGGAGAGAATTAGCATTGAACCACATCAGGTTTCGGGGAATTGAAAGACCTGGATCCGTGACTGCAGGACTCACGATCCCGCGAAGTCCGATTTCCCGATTTGGATAGGGAGATCATAAGGAGAATTTTTGTGGGTGTTAAAAGTCCCGATAAGGGATTGAAGAGATTTTTCAATTCTTAGGGCCAAGAGAGGAGAAGGTCCTGTGAGCGGACGTGCTTGGGTGGCATGCCTGCATCAAGTGGTATCAGAGCTTAGAAAAGCTTCTTTGCTTTCTGTAGCAGAGGACAAGGAGAATTCACCATGCCACCAAGGAGAAGGGGTAGGCAATCACCCGATCCAGAGGAGGAAAGGGAATTGTCTAGAGAAAGAGGTAGGCAAGCGCAGAATCCAGACGTGGAGAGAGGAATGCGAAATCTTTTTGCCAGAATGGAGGACATGGAGATAAGAGAAAGGCACAAAGTTGATGCAGGAGATATCACTGAATCTGAAAAGGAAGATGATGTTGGACATGAAGAAGAAGAAATCGCAGCGGAAGATGCAGCGAGTGAACGCTTACTTAAAGTTGTTGCAAGAATGAGTACAAAGGTAAAAATGGACATTCCAGTTTATGAGGGAAATCTGGATGGGGAAGAGCTGCTAGATTGGATTAGAGCTCTAGACACTTACTTCGACTATGAAGATATTGAAGAGGATAAGAAGGTCAAGCATGCCGTCACAAGATTAAAAGGACATGCAGCCTTGTGGTTGGATGAACTACAAGCTAACAGGTGTTGCCAAGGCAAGCAGAAGATTAAGAGCTGGGACAGGATGATTGCAAAGATGAAAGCAAAATTCATTCCCAGGGATTATCAAATTTCTCTGTTCAGGAGGATGCAGAGCCTGAGACAGAAGTTGATGACAGTGAAGGAATATAATGAGGAATTTTACAGGTTGAATATCAGGGCAGGTCATCGCGAAAGCAATGACGAAAAGGTGGCCAGGTATATGAATGGGCTGAGATACGAGATTCAGGATGAAATAAGTATGGAAACCATCCGAACGGTGGAGGATGCCTACCAAATGGCTTAGAAAGTTGAGGAGAAGCTGAGCCGAAAACAGAGTCAAAGAGGTCGAGGCAGAAGTCATCCCAGAGGCAAGTTAGTTGCCCAGAAAAGAATCAAGAAGCCCAGGGACGACTGGAAGAAACCTCAGACTCGGACAAAGAGAGGTGAAAGTTCACAGCGAGGGTGATATGCTGAGCAAAGAGAGTAGCATATTGAGCAGAGAGGAGGATATGCTGATAATGATAGATTTCTTTGTACCAGAGGTAGAGGAAGAGGAAGAGGTGGAGTAATCACATGCTTCACATGTGGAAAGAATGGGCACAGGTCGTTTGAGTGTCCAGAGAAAAAGAAAGAAACTGGAGAGACTCACATCACCGAGGCACAGAGGCGAGATGTTGAGGCTGAATATGCTGAAGGCGGAAGGTCGTTGGTGATGCAGAAAGTCCTTTTGACTCCATAGAAGGAGATGGAGAATCCAGCGCAGAGGAATAGTCTTTTCAGAACAACTTGCAAGACCAAGGGTTGGGTATGCAAGGTTATCGTGGATAGTGGAAGCACGGATAATCTCGTTTCAACCAAGATGGTGGAGAAGCTGGAGCTGGAGACAACTGATCACCCGAGCCCATACAAAGTTTTATGGCTACAGAAGGGACATCAGGGAAATGTCACTAAACAATGTTTAGTTGAATTCAAAATAGGAGGGTATAATGATAAAGTACTATGTGATGTCATTCCTATGGATGTTTGTCATCTATTGTTGGGAAGACCATGGCAATACGATAGAAATGTGATTCATGATGGGAGGATGAACACATATACCCTGAAGAAGAATGGGAGAACCCATATGTTGCATCCAATTGAGGATAAAGAGGTGAAGCCGGAAGTAAGCAACATAATACTTCTCATGAGTGGAAAGGAACTTCTTACAGAAGTTAAGAAGAAGGAGGATCCATAATTCTTTGTGGTCAGAAAGCCGAGAATTGTTCTGACTAGCACAAGAGTGGATGATTTGCCAGAAGAAGTTTAGGAACTGCTTGAAGAGTTCGTTGATATTGTAGTGGACGAACTACCCCGTTCATTGCCACCGATGAGGAGCATGAGTCATCATATAGACCTCATACCAGGAGCTAGTTTGCCAAACAAAGCCGCGTACAGATTGACGCCATAGGAGAATGAGGAGGTCAAAAGACAGGTCCAGGAATTATTGGACAAAGGATTGGTTAGGGGAAGCTTGAGTCCATGTGTTGTTCCGACAGTACTCAGTCTGAAGAAAGACGAAGGCTGGAGAATGTGTACCGACTCAAGAGCCATTAACAAGATAATTATCAGGTACAGATTTTCATTGCTAAGAATTGATGATTTGATGGATTGCTTAAGTGGAGCAAATTTTTTTTCAAAGATAGATTTGAAGAGTGGATATCACCAAATTCGCATGAGGGAAGGCGATGAGTGGAAGACAGCCTTCAAAACCAACGAAGGTTTGTATGAATGGCTTGTCATGTCGTTTGGCTTGACGAATGCACCAAGTACCTTTATGAGATTGATGAATGAAGTCCTGAAGGAGTTCATCGGGAAATTTGTCATCGTGTATCTGGATGACAGATTGGTTTTCAGCAAGACAAAGGTTGAGCATCTGAAGCATTTGGCTATTGTGATGAAGAGACTACAGCAGGAGAAGTTGCTGATAAATATGAAGAAATCCTCATTTATGAAGACAGAGCTTATTTACTTGGGA
The DNA here is from genome assembly GCA_009831015.1 of Picea engelmannii. NCBI lineage: Eukaryota > Viridiplantae > Streptophyta > Pinopsida > Pinales > Pinaceae > Picea > Picea engelmannii. The sequence goes on from ML809181.1 coordinate 40,878, forward strand.
TTTATTATATCTGCAAATAAACTTAGATATTCCTATAATTGAAGGTCAGATAGATGCAAATGTTGTAGACAAGTGGTTGAATCTGCTAGAAGGGTATTTTTCTACCCATAACTTCTCGAATAGAGAAAAGATTACTTTTGTGCTCCTCAAAGCCGTTCCCCATGTCAAAGATTGGTGGGAAACCTTCTGTGAGCAAAAGGAAATAGAGGAAACCTCATTATTTTTAGTCACGACCACCTGGGAATACTTCAGGGATGTTATTAAGGAACAATACTACCCTGTCAGAAGTTACGATGACTTGTATACCAAATGGACCACACTACGGCAAGAAAGAGACCAAGCAGTGCCAGATTTCACAAATATTTTCCATACCTTGCGCACCAAGTTGGGTATCAAAGATTCAGAGCCACATCTGGTGCTTAAGTATCGCAGTGCTCTGCATGGATACATCCAGACCGAAATGGAATTTCTGGAAATCTCATCCTTGGGCACAGCCTACCGATATGTCGTCAAAATCAAGCAAAAGCTAAAAAAAAAGATGCATCAATTTGGGCCTGGGAACCCCTCACAAAAAAAGCTAGGAAAGGGCGGCCCCAACCCACAGAACAAAGCACAGAGAAAAGATGGACAGTATCAGGAATACCAGTCAAAGCCGCAAGCAAAGAAGGACACCGGAAAGACAAAGAAAGATACTGGGAAGTGGTGAGACTTCCATAAGAGCCCTTGGTATAACACTGTTGATTGTCACTCGAAAGAGTCATTGGTGGCCAAAGTGAAAGCCTTTGAATCAGATGCAGATTATGACTCTAAGCTAGAACCAGAAAGGGGAATATGGATCATTGACGTGGAACCCAGTGCCATCGTTGCTACCACCAAGCTCCAGCCTAGTGAACCAGACAAGCCAGAAGAAGGAGAAGGCCTCTTCCATTCACAGATGTGGGTAAAAGGCATCCCACTGCACTTCATTGTTGATAGCGGTAACCAGAAGAACCTCATCTCAGCAGAGGTTGTCAAGTGGCTGGCCCTGCCAAAAACGTTGCACCCACAACCCTACATCATTGGATAGCTCCGCCAAGGAAGTGATCTCCGCGTCAGCCAACAGTGTCGACTGTCGTACGGCATTAATCCCTTCAAAGATGAGGTATTGTGTGATGTTGCTCCTCTCAAAGTTTGTGATGTTCTTTTGGGCCAACCTTATTTATGGAAACATCATGTTGTATATGAGTTTAGGCCTCGTAGTGTTATTATTACTTTGAACAAGAAATTGCACAGGATACCCGAGGCAGTCCCACGTAGTGTTATTTCCTTGATCTCTACTAAGAAATGCAGGAAGGTCATATCTCAGATGGGGAAGTTTTTCTTCTTCGTGATTCTCTCTCAAAATAAGCGAAATATCACAGCCACATCCAGGGTCTCTGCGGCCAACCTCTCCACACAGTAGAAGCAAGTAGATAAGGTCGTAGAAGAATACTCAGATATCTTCTCCTCACTTATAGGGGTACCTCTACACTGTCAGGTCAAGCACCCCATCGATCTAACCACCGGCGCACCGCTTCCCAATGGGCCAGTCTATCATCGCTCTTTGTTAGAGAATGAGGAGATCAAGAAACAGATACAAGAACTACTCCACAAGGGGCACATTCGCCCCAGCTCGTCACCTTGCGAGAGACAATCGTGATGGTACAAAAGAAAGATGGAACCTGGTGACTCTGTATTGATTACCGGGCTCTGAATAAAATCACAGTCAGAAACCGATACCCGATTCTCGTAATCGACGACCTCCTTGATAAACTCACAGGGGCCAAATACTTCAGTAAGATTGATCTGAAGTCTGGCTACCACTAGGTCCCGATAGAATAGACAGATGTATGGAAGACCGCCTTCAAGTCAAAGGAAGGCCTTTTTGAATGGTTGGTCATTCCCTTTGGTTTGACAAATGCTCCAGCCACTATCATGAGGATGATGGACAATATCCTGCTAGAATTCACCAATACTTTTGTAGTGGTGTATCTGGATGACATTCTAATTTACAGCAAGACTTGGGCCAAACACTTGTAGCATATTCACCAAGTTCTGCACAACCTACGACAGCACAAGCCATACGCCAACTTGGAAAAATGATCCTTCGGCATGGATAGGGTCCATTACCTAGGCTACATCATTGATCAGCATGGCGTACATGTGGATCCAGCCAAGATCCAAGTCATCTGTGACTGGCCAGCCCCAACAACACTCACTGAGCTCTGAAGCTTCTTGGGCCTTGCCAATTTTTGTTGTAGGTTCGTGTTGGGATTCTCCCATATTGCATGGGCCCTCATCGAAATAAACAGGGGTGGTGGTAAGGAAAAATTTGCATGGGGCCAGTCCCAACAACAAGTGTTCGATGATTTGAAGCAGCTCTTGTGCTCAACCCCAGTACTTTCACTACCAGACTTGCAATATCCTTTTGAGATCGAGACAGATGCTTCAAACTATGTTGTGGGCACCGTTCTCACTCAACACAGCCACCCTGTGGCCTATCATAGTGAGACACTGTCAGATATTGTCTGTAAGTACCCTACTTACGACAAAAAAATGTTCTCAATTGTGCAAGCCTGTCGCCAATGGAGACATTACATTCTTGGGAAGGAGACAGTCATCCACACTGATCATAAGCCACTATAGTTCATGTAGACACAAGGAAAATTACAGAATAACCGCCATCAAAAGTGGTCCACATACTTGCAGCAATTCTACCTCAACATCAAGTATAAAACAGGAAGCACCAATCGCGTCGTTGATTGCCTCAACAAACCACCACTCGCGACACTCACCACGGTGCTAGACTCTTGTGGCCATGATACATCTGGATGGCCCCAACTCTATGAGAAGTCCAATGACAAGTACAAACAATGCCATGATCAACACCGGTTGCCACATAAGTTCCAGATGTGTGACAAAGTTTGGTTGCACTTGCAGAAAGAACGCCTTACAAGACCCCATCGGAAGCTTCACCCACTCTGTTATGGGACATACACTATCACCAAGACTGTGGGGGATAACACTTTTGAGCTCAACATTCCTCCTTTCCTTGGCCTGCACCCAGTGTTCAACATGGATCTTCCTCGCCCTTACTTCCCACCATTATTGGACACCTCAGAAGTAGCAGAACAACTGACACCAACAGAGCTCAACCCTGACTGCATATAACAGGCATTAAATAATCATATTGTGGACACACAAATCAAGGGCACTCGAAAACAAAGGATCCAACTTTATCGAGTCGTCAAAGCAGGGAAGCTCCTGCACCAAGGCAAGTGGCTCACCCGAGGCCAAATTCAGAAGAAATTTCCTCATCTAATGGGGGACCTCAACACAATGGAGACCATTTCTTCCTAAGGAGGGAGGATTGATCCAGATGTATATCGGTGGCCACCCACCTTTTCCAACTGGCTCAATACAGTTTTCTGATAATTTTGACAATTTACTATTTTTAGCAATTTTAACTTTTGGGGCTATTTTGAGGGCCTAAATGAAGATTTTTTGGGATCGAGATCCTCAATGATAGTCGAAGGCATGATTAAGCCCCCAAAATGAATCTCCTCGATGATACCTTTCCAACAGGCTATCACACTCCTAAAACGGATATAGTATGCAAACGTTACGACCCCAGGAAGTTGATGTACTAACTTACCCAAACGGGGCCCACATGACTTTTGGAACTTCATCTCCTAGGGTTATGTTTTTTGATGTCTATGGTTTTGGGCATTCTTGTTTATTGTAAAAAGGCCATTAGAGACTCATTGTAATGTTCTTCTTGCGAATGAGCACAGCCGTCACATCTCTTCTCAGAGATACGCTGCCACCATTCCAGCAAGCTTGTTTCTGCTGCATTTTACAGTTTCAGCTTATTTCATTATTGAATAGAAAACCAGTTTTATTGTATCTATGTTATTTTGTGCTAAGAATATGTTAATAATCTGTATTCATTTCATTCTTCTCATAAAATCCGGATAAGTAGTATCAAATCGATCTTCTCCTTGTCATCTAAATGCATGTCCCCAACGAGGTCAGAGTACAAAGAGTTGGGTCTTGAGCTTGTTTCTCTTGAGGACAAAAGCTATGGCACACCCAAGCGACCTCTCATGGAAGGAGAAAATAAAGATGATGGGATAGGAGATCCTTTCAAACTGTTGATTGAGGATAGGAGATCCACGACCGTCCACCCCCAAACAAATGGCCAAACCAAGGTTTTAAATCGAATGATTATGCATATCCTCCTCGTGTATAATTCAAAGCACCCTCGCACATGGGATGAGAGCCTTCCCTATGTCCAACATAGATACAATTGAGCCCTGCATAGCTAAACCGGCCACAGCCCCTTTCAGGTGGAGTTGGGATTCCAACCATTGGGTCCCATAGATGTTGCACTTCCCCTTGTAGTCACCTCGATCGACTTATCTCCTACTCCAACTGAAGCTAACAAAGCCACCTGGTTCATTGAGAGGGTCCAACACATCCACCAATAGGTTCAGGATATCCTATAGAAGTCCAATGACAAGTACAAACAACGCCATGATCAACATCGGGTACCACATAAGTTCTAGGTGGGCGACAAAGTTTGGTTGCACATCCAGAAAGAACGCATTACAGGACCCCATCAGAAGCTTCGCCCACTTCATTATGGGCCATACACTATTACCAAGGCCATGGGTGATAATTCTTTTGATCTCAACATTCCTCCTTTCCTTGGCCTGCACCCAGTGTTCAACGTGGATCTTCTTCGCCCTTATTTCCCACCATTATTGGACACCTCAGAAGTAGAAGAAAAGCTTACACCAACAGATCTCAACCCATACTACATACAACAGGCATCCAATGATCATATTGTGGACACATATATCAGGGGCACTCAACAACAAAGGATCCAACTTTATCGAGTCATCAAAGCAGGGCAGCTCCTGCACCAAGGCAAGTGGCTCACCCGGGGCCAAATTCAACAGAAATTTCCTCATCTAATCGGGGACCTCAACACAATGGATACCATTGATTCCTAATGATGTTGGATTTATATAGATGGATATCGGTGGCCACCCACCTTTCCCAACTAGCTACGGACAATTTTATGACAATTTTGGCAATTTACTATTTTTAGCAGTTTCAACTTCTGGGACCATTTTGAGGGCCTAAATGAATGTTTTTCGGGATCGATATCCTCATTGATATGAAAAGGAATGATTTAGACCCCAAAATGAATATCCTCGATGATACCTTTCGAACGGGCTATCACACACCTAAAACGGAGATCGTATGCAAAAGTTACGACCCTGGGAAGTTGATGTATTAACTTACCCAAACGGGGCCCACATGACTTTTGGCGCTTCATCTCCTAGGGCTAGGTTTTCGGATGTCTAGGGTTTTTGGAATTCCTTTTTATTGTAAAAAGGCCTTTAGAGCCTCATTGTAATGTTCTTCTTGTGAATGAGTGCAGCCGTCACATCTCTTCTCAGAGATTAGCCGCCACCATTCCAACAAACTTGTTTCTGCTGCATTTTACAGTTTCAGCTTATTCAATTATTGAATAGAAAAGCAGTTTTACTGTATCTCTATTATTTAGTGCTAAGAATCTATTAATAATATGTATCATTTCGTTCTGCTCATAAAATCCGGATTAGTGGTATCAAAGCGGTCTGCTCCTCATCATCTTAATGCATGTCCCCAACGAAGTCAGAGTACAAAGAGTTGGGTCTTGAGCTTGTTTCTCTTGAGGAAAAAAGCTCTCACACGCCCAAGTGACCACTCATGGCAGGAGAAAAGAAATATTATGGGACAAGAGATCCTTTCAAACTATTGATTGAGGAAGCCCTCACACAACAAAGGAACGAGATGATGGATAGTTTCGCGCAAATCCTTTGACGGCTACCAACAGGCGACGCATCTTCTTCGAACGGAGGTGCCACCCCCTTCAAGGTACAAATAAACTTCGATATTCCTATATTTGAAGGTCAGATAGACACAAATGTTGTAGACAAGTGGTTGAATCTGCTAGAAGGGTATTTTTATGTCCATAACTTCTCGAATAGAGAAAAGATTACTTTTGTGCTCCTCAAAGCCATTCCCCATGTCAAAGATTCATGGGAAACCTTCTATGAGCAAAAGGAAACAAAGGAAACCTCATTATTTTCAGTAACGGCCACCTGGGAATCCTTCAGGGATGCTATTAAGGAACAATACTACCCTGTCGGAAGTTACAACGACCTGTATACCAAATGGACCACACTACGGCAAGAAAGAGACCAAGCAGTGCCAGATTTCACAAATATCTTCCATACATTGCGCACCAAGCTGGGTATCAAAGATTCAGAGCGACATATGGTGCTCAAGTATCGCAGTGCTCTGCATAGATACATCCACACTGAAATGGAATTGCTTGACATCTCATCCTCGGGTGTGGCCTACCAATATGTCATCAAAATCAAGCAAAAGCTCAAACAAAAGACACGACAATTTGGGTCTGGGAACCCCTCACAACAAAAGCCAGGAAAGGGCAGTCCCAACCCACAGAACAAAGGATAGAGCAAAGATGGATAGTATCAGGACTACCAATCCAAGCTGTAAGCAAAGAAGGACACCAGAAAAACAAAGAAAGATACTGGGAAGTGGTGCGACTTCCATAAAATCCCTTGGCATAACACTATTGACTGTCGCTCGAAACATTCGCTGGTGGCCGAAGTGAAAGCCTATGAATCAGATGCGGATTCTGACTCTGAGCCAGAACCAAAAAGGGGAAGACGGATCATTGATGCGGAACCTAGTGCCACCATTGCTACCACCAAGCTCCAGCTTGGTGAACCAAAGGAGCTAGAAGAAGAAGAGCGCCTCTTCCATTCACAGATGTGGGTAAAAGGCACCCCATTGCACTTCATTGTTGATAGCGGTAGCAAGAAGAACCTCATATCATCAGAGGTCATCAAGCGGCTTGCCCTGCCAACAATGCCACACCCACAACCCTACACCATTGGATGGCTCAACCAAGGAAGCAATCTTCACGTCAGCCAACAGTGTCGACTGTCGTACGACATCAAGCCCTTCAAAAATGAGGTATTGTGTGATGTTGCTCCTCTCAAAGTTTGTGATGTTCTTTTGGGCCAACCTTATTTATGGAAATGTCATGTTGTATATGATTCTAGGCCTAATAGTCTTATTATTACTTTGAGCAGGAAATTGTATAGGATACCCGAGGCAGTCCCACCTAGTGTTATTTCCTTGATCTCTCCTAAGAAATGCAGGAAGGTAATCTCTCAGACGGGGAAGTTTGTCTTCTTTGTGATTTGCTCTCAGAATAAGCGAAAGATCATAGCCACATCCAGGGTCTCTTCGGCCAACTTCTCCACACAACAAAAGCAAGTAGACAAGGTCGTGGAAGAATACTCGGATATCTTCAACTCATCTACAGGGGTACCTCTGCACTACCAGGTCAAGAACCCCATTGATCTAACCCCGGGCGCATCGATTCCCAATGGGCCAGTCTATCATCACTCTGTTAGAGAATGAGGAGATCATGCGAAAGATCCAAGAACTGTTCCACAAGGGGCACATTCACCCCATCTCATCACCTTGCGAGAACCCAATCGTGATGGTACAGAAGAAAAATGGAACCTGGCAACTCTATATTAATTACCAGGCTCTGAATAAAATCACAGTAAGAAATCAGTACCCGATTCCCCAAATCGACGACCTCCTTGATCAACTCACGGGTGCCAAATACTTCAGTAAGATTGATCTGAAGTCTGGCTACCACCAGGTCCCGATAGAACAGACAGATGTATGGAAGACAACCTTCAAGTCAAAGTTAGGTCTTTTTGAATGGTTGGTCATGCCCTTTGGTTTGACAAATGCTCCATCCACTTTCATGAGGATGATGGACGATATCCTCCGACCATTCACCAATGCTTTTGTAGTGGTGTATCTGGATGAAATTCTAATTTACAGCAAGACTTGGGCCGAACACTTGCAGCATATTCAGTAGGTTCTGCACACCCTGTGATAGCACAAGCTATACGCCAACTTGGAAAAATTCTCCTTCAGCATGGATAGGTTCTAGTATTTGGGCTACATCATTGATCAGCATGGCATACATGTGGATCTAGCCAAGATCCAAGTCATCCGTGACTGGCCAGCCCCAACAACACTCACTGAGCTACAGAGCTTCTTGGGCCTTGCCAATTTCTATCGCAGGTTCGTGTTGGGATTCTCCCATATTGCATGGGCCCTCGGCCAAATAAACAGGGGTGGTGGTAAGACAAAATTTGTGTCAGGTCGGTCCCAACAACAAGCGTTCGAGTATTTGAAGCAGCGCTTGTGCTCAGCCTCAGTACTTTCACTACCAAACCTGCAACATCCCTTTGAGATCAAGACAGATGCTTCATACTATGTTGTGGGTGTCGTTCTCACTCAACATGGCCACCCTATGGCCTATCATAGTGAGACACTGTCATATACTGTCCGTAAGTACCCTACTTACAACAAAGAAATGTATTCCATTGTGCAAGCCTGTCGCCAATGGAGACATTACATTCTTGGGAAGGAGACAATCATCCACACTGATCATAAGCCATTGCAGTTCATGCAGACACAAGGAAAATTACAGAATGACCGCCATCAAAAGTGGCTACATACTTGCATAAATTCCACCTCCAAACGGATGATGGGATAGGAGATCCACGGTCGTCCACCCCCAAACAGATGGCCAAACCAAGGTTTTAAATCGAATGATTATGCATATCCTCCTCATGTATAATTCAAAGCACCCTCGCACATGGGATGAGAGCCTTTCCTATGTCCAACATAGCTACAATTGAGCCCTGCATAGCTAAACCCGCCACAGCCCCTTTCAGGTGGAGTTGGGATTCCAACCATTGGGTCCCATAGATGTTGCACTTCCCCTTGTAGTCACCTCAACCGAATTATCTCCTGCTCCAACTGAAGCTGACAAAGCCACCTGGTTCATTGAGTGGGTCCAATACATCCACCAACAGGTTCAGGATATCCTACAGAAGTCCAATGACAAGTACAAACAACGCCATGATCAACATCGGGTACCACATAAGTTCCAGGTGGGCGACAAAGTTTGGTTGCACGTCCAGAAAGAATGCCTTACAGGACCCCATCGAAAGATTCGCCCACTTCATTATGGGCCACACACTATTACCAAGGCCATGGGGGATAATTCCTTTGAGCTCAACATTCCTCCTTTCCTTGGCCTGCACCCAGTGTTCAACGTGGATCTTCTTCGCCCTTATTTCCCACCATTATTGGACACCTCAGAAGTAGCAGAACAACTGACACCAACTGAGATCAACCCCTACTGCATACAACATGCATACAATGATCATATTGTGGACACATAGATCAGGGGCACTCGACAACAAAGGATCCAACTTTATCGAGTCATCAAAGCAGGGCAGCTCTTGCACCAAGGCAAGTGGCTCACCCAGGGCCAAATTCAACAGAAATTTCCTCATCTAATCGGGGACCTCAACACAATGGATACTATTGATTCCTAATGAGGGTGGATTGATATAGATGGGTATCTATGGCCACCCACCTTTCCCAACTGGCTCCAAACAATTTTTTGACAATTTTGGCAATTTACTATTTTTAGCAGTTTTAACTTCTGGGGCCATTTTGAGGGCCTAAATGAAGGTTTTTCGGGATCGATATCCTAAATGATATGAAAATAAATTATTGATCCCCCA
>ML809181.1:50664-61530 GCA_009831015.1 Picea engelmannii
TTCCAACGAGCTATCACACACCTAAAACGGAGATCGTATGCAAAAGTTACGACCCCGGGAAGTTGATGTACTAACTTACCCAAACGGGGCCCACATGACTTTTGGCGCTTCATCTCCTAGGGTTAGGTTTTTGGATGTATAGGGTTTTTGGAATTATTTTTTATTGTAAAAATTCCTTTAGAGCCTCATTGTAATGTTCTTCTTGCGAATGAGTGCAGTCGTCACATCTCTTCTAAGAGATTAGCCGCCACCATTCCAACAAGCTTGTTTCCGCTACATTTTACTGTTTCAGCTTATTTCATTATTGAATAGAAAAGCAGTTTTACTGTATCTCTATTATTTAGTGCTAAGAATCTATTAATAATCTGTATCATTTCGTTCTGCTCATAAAATCTGGATCAGTGGTATCAGAGCAGTTTGCTCCTCATCGTCTTAATGCATGTCCCCAACGAAGTCAGAGTACAAAGAGTTGGGTCTTGAGCTTGTTTCTCTTGAGGACAAAAGCTCTCACACGCACAAGTGACCTCTCATGGCAGGAGAAAAGAAATATTATGGGACAAGAGATCCTTTCAAACTATTGATTGAGGAAGCCCTCACGCAACAAAGGAACGAGATGATGGATAGTTTCACGCAAATCCTTCGACGGCTACCAATAGGCGACGCATCTTCTTCGAACGGAGGTGCCACCCCCTTCAAGGTACAAATAAACATCGATATTCCTATATTTGAAGTTCAGATAGACGCAAATGTTGTAGACAAGTGGTTGAATCTTCTAGAAGGTTATTTTTATGTCCATAACTTCTCGAATAGAGAAAAGATTACTTTTGTGCTCCTCAAAGCCATTCTCCATGTCAAAGATTCATGGGAAACCTTCTATGAGCAAAAGGAAACAAAGGAAACCTCATTATTTTCAGTCACGGCCACCTGGGAATCCTTCAGGGATGCTATTAAGGAACAATACTACCCTGTCCGAAGTTACAACGACCTGTATACCAAATGGACCACACTGTGGCAAGAAAGAGACCAAGCAGTGCCAGATTTCACAAATATCTTCCATACATTGCGCACCAAGCTGGGTATCAAAGATTTAGAGCGACATCTGGTGCTCAAGTATCGTAGTGCTCTGCATAGATACATCCAGACTGAAATGGAATTTCTTGACATCTCATCCTCGGGTGCGGCCTACTGATATGTCGTCAAAATCGAGCAGAAGCTCAAACAAAAGACACGGCAATTTGGGTCTGGGAACCCCTCACAACAAAAGCCAAGATCCAAGTCATCCGTGGTTGGCTAGCCCCAACAACATTCATTGAGCTACGGAGATTCTTGGGCCTTGCCAATTTCTATCACAGGTTCGTGTTGGGATTCTCCCATATTGCATGGGCCCTCGGCCAAATAAATAGGGGTGGTGGTAAGGCAAAATTTGTGTGGGGCTGGTCCCAACAACAAGCATTCGATTATTTGAAGCAACGCTTGTGCTCAGCCCCAGTACTTTCACTACCATACCTGCAACATCCCTTTGAGATCGAGACATATGCTTCATACTATGTTTTGGGTGTCGTTCTCACTCAACATGGCCACCCTGTGGCCTATCATAGTGAGACATTATCATATATTGTCCGTAAGTACCCTACTTACAACAAAGAAATGTACTCCATTGTGCAAGCCTCCCGCCAATGGAGACATTACATTCTTGGGAAGGAAACAGTCATCCACACTGATCATAAGCCATTGCAGTTCATGCAGACACAAGGAAAATTACAGAATGACCGCCATCAAAAGTGGTCCACATACTTGCAAAAATTCCACCTCAACATCAAGTATAAAACAGGAAGCACCAATCGCGTCACTAATTGCCTCAGCAGACCTCTAGTCGCGGCACTCACCACAGTGCTAGACTCTTGCGGCCATGAGACATCTAGATGGCCCCAACTCTATGAGACAGACCCTGACTTCGCCACCACCTACCAAATGTTGGGTGCGAACACTGTTGTCGATAATTTTTATCTACAGGATTGGTTGTTGTGTCGTCTGGGCCATATCTGTGTTCCATCAAGTGAGCGAGTGAAGCTGATATGGGAAGCCCACTACAGTCGAGTGGTAGGACACTTCGGCATTGAAAAGACAGTGGCGATGCTACAGAAACATATCTACTGGCCGAAACTTTGACAGGAGGTCAACAAGTATATCAGGTCCTACACTGCCTGCATTATTGCCAAACCGACCACTAAGAAACACGGCATGTACACCCCTCTTCCTACTCCTGACAGGCCATGGGAATCCATCTCAATGGATTACATGTCGAGCCTCCCGTCCACCAAGCGGGGAAATGACTGTTTTTTTGTGGCTGTTGATCACTTTTCTAATATTACGATTATGGTTGTCTGCAAGAAGAGCATCACAGCAGAGGCCACTGCCAAGATCTTCTTTGAACTAGTCTGGGTACATTTTGGAATCCCACAAACTATTGTCTCAGATCGGGATAGTAGATTTTTCATCACGTTCGGGTCGAGCCTTTGGTCACTGTTGGACACCAAGCTCACCAAATCCACGGCCTTCCACCCCCAGACAGATGGCCAAACTGAGGTTGTAAATCGAATGATTGTGCATATCCTTCACATGTATAATTCAAATCACCCTCGCACATGGGATGAGAGACTTCCCTATGTCCAATATAGCTACAATCGAGCCCTGCATAGCTCAATCGGACACAACCCCTTTCAGGTGGGGTTGGGATTCCAACCATTGGGTCCCATAGATGTTGCACTTCCCCTTGCAGTCACCTCGACCGAATCATCTCTTGCTCCAACTAAAGCTTAAAAAGCCACTCGATTCATTGAGCGGATCCATCACATCTGCCAACAGGTTCAGGATATCCTACAGAAGTCCAATGACAAGTACAAACAGTGCCATGATCAACATCGGGTGCCACATAAGTTCCAGGTGGGCAACAAAGTTTAGTTGCACTTGCAAAAAGAACGCCTTACAGGACCCCATCGAAAGCTTCTCCCACTTCGTTATGGGCCATACACTATCACCAAGGTCATGGGGGATTATGATTTTGAGCTCAACATTCCTCCTTTCCTTGGCTTGCACCCAGTGTTCAACGTGGATTTTCTTCGCCCTTATTTCCTACCATTATTGGACACCTCAGAAGTAGCAAAACAACTGACACCAACAGAGCTCAACCCTGACTACATACAACAGGCATCCAATGATCATATTGTGGACACACAGATCAAGGCCACTCGACAACAAACGATCCAACTTTATCGAGTCGTCAAAGCAGGGCAGCTCCTGCACCAAGGCAAGTGGCTCACCCAGGGCGAAATTCAGCAGAAATTTCCTCATCTAATGGGGGACCTCAACGCAATGGAGATCATTTCTTCCTAAGGAGGGAGGATTTATCCATATTGATATCGGTGGCCACCCACCTTTTCCAATTGGCTCAAGACAATTTTCTGACAATTTTGGCAATTTACTATTTTTAGCAGTTTTAACTTCTAGGGCCATTTTGAGGGCCTAAATGAAGGTTTTTTGAGATTGATATCCTCAATTATAACTAAAGGAATTATTGATTCCCCAAAATTAATCTCCTCGATGATACCTTTCCAATGGGCTATCACACGCCTAAAACGGAGATCGTATGCAAAAGTTACGACCCCGGGAAGTTGATGTACTAACTTACCCAAACGGGACCCACATGACTTTTGGCGCTTCATCTCCTAGGGTTAGGTTTTTGGATGTCTAGGGTTTTGGAAATTATTGCTTATTGTAAAAAGGCCTTTAGAGCCTCATTGTAATGTTCTTCTTGCAAATAAGCGCAACCGTCACATCTCTTCTCAGAGATAAGCTGCCACCATTCCAGCAAGCTTGTTTCCGTTGCATTTTATAGTTTCAACTTATTTCATTATTGAATAGAAACCCAGTTTTATTGTATCTCTATTATTTTGTGCTAAGAATCTGTTAATAATTTGTATTCATTTCGTTCTGCTCATAAAATCCGTATCACCCAGCTCTTACAGACTCATAGAAGACCACTTGGTCTTGATCTTTGAGATGAGAAAGGATCTGGCAGAGCAGCAACACTGCCAGAGCATCTTCAAAAAGCGTCTGGATGCCCTGTATGATTCCCTATCAAGCGAGCCTGAGAAGAGTCGATGCCCGACTTGCTGCCAGCCTTTCATCTTCTGACTCTGTCAATATGGACGCCTGGGTTCGGCCTATGTCTAACATTTTCACAGGTTTTTCATCTGGTTTAATGGCTAAGTTTTTGTAATTTTTGCATACCATAGTCTCTGGTTCACGTTCAATAGGTGGTCGGGGCATGCAGTCCACCACCTGTTCTGATTTCCATGCTTGTGGCAGAACAGGTGGCACGTCCCCATGTTTGTATGTCGATAGTTGTCGGCTTTTCTTAAAGTTTTGGAACAATGAATAGTTGTCATGTGTCATGTCCACACATTTTGGTTTCCACTACAGTGGCAGAACATTTGACGTGCTATAATGTACACTCGAACACATATGTTTTCTGCTAAGGCAAGGTATTATAATATTTTTATTTAAAAAAAAAATCAATATAAATTGATTTATGATGAATTACAATTTACAATATATCCTAAAAAAAATATTTAAATATTTTTTATAAAATAAAAACTTAGTAATTAAGAATAATATATATAAATAAATATGTCATGTAGTCACTTTAACTAAATTAAAATGGATTAAAAAAAATTTAAATTATTTATTTAAAAATTTAATTAAAAATATTTTCATAATATGGATTTTTTTTAATGTTGGAAGGAAAAATGTGTAGAATAGTTCATTATTTTAGCATAAGCATTATTCTTTCAAAAATTGTTAAACCAAAATATATATTATATGTATGGATGGGAAAACTTAAGATAATGATATTGATAAGATTATTATCATAATAATTTTGGAGAACATAATAAGACTATTGATACAGCCTGAGTGGGCCTAATGGTTAAGAACATGTGTTTCCTCTTAAGAGGTCATAAGTTCAAATCCAGAAGGGGGTAGGGTATGTATACCTCCGTAGATTTTACCGGTCAAATGTTTTGCATAATATTTTCCTCCATCTCTGCCTTTATGTATGAGGGTGAGGGTTGGGGGATATATTATGCAAAATATCATGAGGGTGGGGTGAGGGGAGATATTATAATATCTGCCCTTACCCCCACCCTCATCCTCAATATGTTTTGCATAATATCTCCCCTCACCCTCATCCTCGTGATATCAACGAAGAGATAGTTATCTATCCTTCTCAAATTTAATAAAAATATGATACTGAGTCTTACCTTTAAGAATATGAGATCCAGTTTTAATTTTAAATTGAGGGTTTTAATTTTAAATTGAGGATTGCATTTTCATTTGATTTAATGAAGATCTTAGAACATGAGAGAAAATCCTTTTCACTTGAAATATTTGTAAGGAGGTAGACCTCCGAAGAGGAACATGTCACTTGAGGAATCAAACTTTTGTGAGGGAATGACATCACTTTTTGACAAATACCTATATATTATAATAACGTAAGTATCTCTAAATATCATATCTATAAAGAAGTTGTTAATATCCACATATGGTTGTTAAATATCATATCTTCTCTTCTCTTTTTCTCATATGTTACAATGTCTCATATGTTATAGATGTCAACTAGTATACGTAACTCAAAAAATTCAAACACCTTCGTTTTTTAATTTGGTCAGAAATACTTCTACTATAAGCATTGCCAAGGAGGGACCCACGGACTAATTGGACAAGCAAAACAAACACTTCAAATTCAACGCATCAACCCTAAACGTCACCCTATCTCGCTCTTACATTTCACGGTTTTCGGGTTTATAAAATTAATACAATCTAAACAGTCCGAGTATTATTAAAGTTATTAAACATAAGAATATAATCAAACTAGTGAGTAATATTGTTTCCACACATCAAACTAGTGAGTAATTATTTAATCAATAATTGTATACATACAAATATATCAAGTTATGTTTTAAGATACATATATTATTGAAGCACGGAGTTTGATTGAGGATTTCGGAGCTTAGATTTCAAGGTGGCGGGGTAGATCGTGCACATTAGTATGGAGGACAATATACACCTAGTGGATTATATGGACGATACATTGTCTGAAGACTTAATATTTTGTATAATTTCTAGATATCTATTCTATTTTCAAGGCTTCAGAAGGATGAGGTGGTCTTTCGAAGGCTTTAGAAGGATGAAGTGGCATCTGAGAGGGTTAGAGTTTATGGTGCAGAGGATGACAAATCAAAGTCCCCAAGAGAACGTATTAGATCTAGATTAAGTCTGGATATTATCAGTACTCACTCAGGGGTTTTGGGTTTTTCGAAGTGTGACAAAGTTAAGGTGGTCGTTGGAAACAACACCCCTCTAACTTCATCAGAGTGGGTGTAGACAAAGGGTTTTGGCACAAGTGCAAAGGAGGTGGGAGAATTTCACGACCTGGTACCGAAGGTTTATGGCTTTTTATCAGAATTGGGAGGAGTAGGGTTGATCAATGATTTTCTTGACCAAATTCTCTAGCAAGGTGGCCTCCCTTCAAACCATGGATCGGGTCTGGCGAAGAGGAAGCGCAAGGTGTTGAAAATTTGTGGTGGAGGGGTCTCTCTGGTTGTTGGTGAAGGTCTACAAGTGGATCAAATTCTGGACTCATCGGGTAAAACCCTAGTGGGTAAATTTCTTGGCAGAAGGATCGGCATGGAATAACTTTGAAAATGGGTCTTGCAGTTTTGGTACCCGCTTCTTAGTTATGGGCCAACTTGTCACTTATTATCTAGAGGTTGGTTAGGTTTCATCTTCCGCTATGTTGAAGATGCTAATAATATTATGAAGGGGTCTTGGTTCCGTGATAATGCCTTAATCTCCTTGAAGCCATGGACTCCATTATTTTACCCTAAGAATGATTTCAATAATAATACTCATGTATGGGTTAAAATGCCTAATTGTCCTATGGAGTTCTGATCCGAGCCACTGATTTGTGCTATTTGGGATTTGTTGGGGAAAAATATTCTGGTGGATGACAGTTTTATGAAGTCCATGTCATGCTCCATAGTAAGGGTGTTAGTGGAGATAGATGTGAGCAAAGGACTTTTTGAATCCATTGATCTGGTTTGGGAAGGGAGGAGGCATACATAGGTACTTGATTATCAAAGCATTCCATTCAGTTGTGCACTGTGTCATGAGCTCAGTCACGTGCATAAGGATTGTGAGAAGCTTCTAGTTACAAAGTGTGGAGGAAGAAGGATGGGGCTACCAATGATTTGGGGGGTAATGTTCCCTATGATGTGGCTCCCTCACAGGCAACATGGAAGCTCATCGTTGATTCTGATACAATCTTTTGTCTAATGGAAGGGAGTCATGTGGAGGCAATATCTACAACACTTGGGCACATTATGATAGCAGACTTGTCAATACCGCTTATACAAGGTTCGAAGCATGTCTTTAGTCAGGCTTCGCGTAGTGAAGATGTGTTGTGAAGGGGTATATAGAGCATATACCCCTTCTTTATTAGTTCAGAGACCCTCGAAGGAAGAAAGATCTGGTCTGGTGTGGGAGATAACTTCGGGTAAGATAAATCATTCTTGTGTTTTATTGCCTCTTTCTAATGTTAATGAAGATTCTACGAATAGGGAGAGAATTCTGAATTGTCATACATGAGGAGGTAAGGTGGATGGTGGGAAGGTCTTTCTCCCTTCAGTTCCTGTTGAGTGTCCTACCCTTCCTTTTTCCATAGACCTACCTAGGACTTCGATGGATATCTCAAGAGACCTAACTAGTAAGATATTTAATATATTATTCTTAAAAATGTTTTAATGTAGAAGTTATATATAATTTAAAGTCAAAAATTAAAATAATTATGAAACACTTCAATCTTGTAATAATGTATTACTTATGCATAGCAAAAAAAAAGTGATAATAATTACTGACCCTGTATTGTTAGTGGTAGTTGATACATGTGGATAGTAAATACATTAAGATATTTACATATTGCTTCAACTTAATGGGTAGGTGGTGGATGCACTACAATAAACAAGACATAATCGTGAATCTATTGATTGATTGTTATGTTTTATTAATAAATAATATTAATGAAATCTAAATGGCATTTCAATGTATTTTTCACTTTTCAATTTAACAAAAGATACCAAATCCACATAAAAATAGTGATTACATTATTTTTTTATGAAAAAAATAATAAATAAATAATTTTATAATAAAATTAAAAAAAATTATTTTCAAATTGTAATGTTAGATTTTGGAAATTAATTTAAAAATTTATGAACTAATATCGAAATTAATTTTAAATTTATGAACTAATAAAAATTCAATATAGATTGTCAGTAGGGGTTTAGGCCGATTGGCATGTGCCGTGTAAATGGAAGGAAATTTGTAAAGGAGGTCTCAAGTTCGATTCTCACCCCGCTTTACTTGTGCTCCATGCTTGCGGGATGTGTGGTGCACCCGGGGTTATAGCGGTAGAGGACGTGTATCGACCATGTGTCACACGAGTACGAGAACCACGAGTTGTTGATTCCCCAGTATAAAAAAAAATCAATATATATTCCCTAGATGGGGTGACACATGGATCACACACGTAGTCGAATGGGGCGATTACGAGGGAATTTAAATCCCCTCGCCACTACCCACCTCCCCTTTCCAGTCACGATGGTTAGTTTACATGAGCGTCAATGTTTAGTGTGATGGGCCTTAATGAAGACCCATGCTCGGCTCCTCAACATAAGTACGATTTCGGTTATGGCCATTACTCCTACACTAATGGCTACCAGAGCCATCAAATCCTCTGTCCTCCTGGTCTTTTCATCCTATGGGAAGTTCTATATTGGGCACTTGGGTGCTATGCACAGTATCATTTTGTTTGTTCTTCTCCATGACTTAGCTCGCACCGCTGGTGTTTCCATATGCTTGGCACTCTGCTCAACCACGCCACGAGAAAGAGGTAAGCCCCGACGAGGGTCAAACTACTACAACCAGTTTGGCGGACACAACCGCCTGGGACCAGCCTCTCGAGCTCTCATACCAGGTGGCTTGGATCGTCCGAGTTCTTTTAGTCAAAATTGGTTTGAACAGGCTCAACTAGAGCCCCGTCATTCCAGTACAGAGGGCCTCCATGGCGGTTGCCTAGTGGAAGAAGAAATTACGCCCAATTGGGAGGAATTTTTTCCTTTCCTGTCATCAACCGCCTTGGAGCACCGGCCTACCACCTTCACCACCATTCCTTTCCAGGATCCAGTTGAGACGGGTTGCATCGTGGAAGAAATCTTATCTCTAGAGGATCACTCAGGACAGAATAACTGCCACCATGGACGAGGACCTTGTCACAGATTTTGCTGCTGCAAATGACTCCATTTTTTCTACCATTGATTAAGACCTTAATGATGACTAGGCTCATGATGATGAAACTGATGAATAGACTCACCTAGCTCCCGGTGATCCAAATGGATATCAGTGACCACCCACCTTTTCCAACTGGCTCAAGACAACTTTCTAACAATTTTGGCAATTTACTATTTTTAGCAATTTTAACTTCCGGGGCCATTTTGAGGGCCTAAATGAAGGTTTTTCAGGATCGAGCTCCTCAATGATAGACAAAGGCATGATTGAGCCCCCAAAATGAATCTCCTCGATGATACCTTTCCAACGGGCTATCACACGCCTAAAATGGAGATCGTATGCAAAGGTTACGACCCCGGGAAGTTGATGTACTAACTTATCCAAATGGAGCCCACATGACTTTTGGCGCTTCATCTCCTAGGGTTAGGTTTTTGGATGCCTAGGGTTTTTGGCATTCTTGTTTATTGTAAAAAGGCCTTTAGAGCCTCATTGTAATTTTCTTCTTGTGAATGGGCACAACTATCACATCTCTTCTCAGAGATAAGCCGCCACCATTCCAGCAAGTTTGTTTTCACTGCATTTTACAGTTTCAACTTATTTCATTATTGAATAGAAAACTAGTTTTACTGTATCTCTGTTATTTTGTGCTAAGAATATGTTAATAATCTATATTTATTTCGTTCTTCTCATAAAATCCGGATTAGTGGTATCAGAGCAGTCTGCTCCTTGTCTTCTTAATGCATGTCCCCAACGAGGTCAGAGTACAAAGAGCTGGGTCTTGAGCTTGTTTCTCTTGAGGAAAAAAGCTCTCGCACGCCTAAGCGACCTCTCATGGTAGGAGAAAAGAAATATGATGGGACAGGAGATCCTTTCAAACCGTTGATTTAGGAAGCCCTCACGCAACAGAGGAACGAGATGATGGATAGTTTCACGCAAATCCTATCATCGGGGGCGTTGAAAGGAAAAGGGTGAAGGGATTAAGGCTCAAGAGGTTAAAGTAGGTTTTCCCTTCACAGATTACCGCCAAGAAGAAATTCAAAGAGAAGATAAACCACAAGATAAGCACCTATTTGCGAGACAAGGCAACAATAAAACTAAAATGTGCAACAGTGGTCAGTACTTCATAAATTAATGACTATCTTTATTATATATGAGCACATATAGCAGTAATTATTGACGAAGTCGATGATTGCAAAAATGACTATGGCTTATAATGTCACTTGTCAATAAACACTAGAGATGATATAACATTCAAAGCATACAATCAATCTTTAAATTATCATAAAACATCATCACTTGCTCATTCAATACAAGAGTGCTACGTCACTATACTAGAGGTGACGTCAGCCTAGTTCTAGGGTTAGTTTGATAGGCAAAGAGGTGGACGTTTTGCAAATTAGCCAATGAGAATACTCAACACTTCAATGTCTATTGCTAGATGACTAAGCCACAACGTTTCATATC
>ML809181.1:61869-93626 GCA_009831015.1 Picea engelmannii
TGTTGCTTAAGCAAGGCCTCATGCTCCTCCCTCTTTCCTTAAAAATCCTTGGCAAAAACGGCTAGCTTCAAAACATAAATCTAGGGCTGAAAAGTGTTGCAAAGACAAGGCCTTTCAAACCCTAAAGGTCAAAACCCTAGGTGCAAACTCAATTAGGCCTAGGAAGTCTTCCTTCTTCAATTTGTGTTTGAAAACTAACTCAGAAAAAAGGGGAACTAGTGTAGCAACGACTAGGCTATGTTCTCCTTTATCAATGGCTAAACAAGTCTTCTATCATGGGGACATGAAGCAAGGACCTACTTGTGTGCTTGCCACCTAGGGTTTCAATGATTAAGCAAAATAATAACAATGTAACCATAAAAGTAAGATATTTAACCTACAACCATTCAATTAAGAAGTTTTGCATGAGAAATACACTTACAAATCAATGAAGAGCTTATCAAACCCTAGTTGTAAACCTTCCAAGGATAGAAAACACCATAAACATGCCAAGAATGATTCTCCACAAGAGTAGTGCCTCAACTCCAAGAGCCCATATCAAGACAAAAGACTAAAAATGATCCTCTCACAAGAGAGTGAGTTGTGTTATGTCAAAATGAGGCTCAACGTCCTCTATTTATACCAATCTCGTGACCTTTAATTACAAAAATAGGTCATTAAAACAGCCGACAAGGCTGACTAACAATATTACAATGTTTTTCACATTAAATGCTAAAATGTCATAATTATGAGCTAAAAAAAGGAGACGTCAGGCCCCACTGAGGGAGACGTTGGCCCTTTTTATGCAAAATCAGCATCCAGGGACCAAAACGTTGGCCCTTCTAGGGATTCTCCAAGCTGCCACATGTTGTAGATGACCCCAGCACACTGCCACACGCTCCAGAAAACGTCCGGCTTCCTCAGGTGATGTCCTGTCCATCAAAAGCCATCGTCCCATCTGCAGTGGGTGATCCCCTCTAGGTCGGGCTCTTCCAAAGTGTCCTGGGTAGGACGTCCTTCTTCTTTCTCGTGCAATGGCTCATCACAATGCTATCCTGTCTCTTCCATCCCAATAACCATCTGATGGGCTCTTCAGCCCCATGGAGGTCTGAAATAATCATATCCCCATTTGTACCTGTCCACTGGTACCTGTCCGTCGGGTATGGTCCTGCACATCAAAGACTACGCCCTCCATGGGCTCATCAGTCCTCGGGATCATAGCAATGTCAATCATGTCTCATCATCAAGTTTATCAAATACATGCATGAAATCCCTATCACATCATCTAAGAGCTCAAAGACATTACACAAATCTACTATACAAAGCTGAAGAAACCGACAGAATAAACTATTGGGCTAATACCCACAAGATAAGGAAATTTTCCTCAGAAGATCATTCAAGCCATGTTTTATGAGGTGATATGGTTTAGGGATGTCCAGTCACAGTAAGACCAAGGACAGGTGTTGTCTGTGGGTGCCTTTGTAGGAGGCGAGCTGTACCCGTCATGGATGCATTTTTTCCAAGCCCTTTATTGCCTTTATCTTTTTATTTATTTCTTTTCTCTCTTTTTTACTTCAAGGTCTGACCAGAGGACACTGCCTTGGCTTGGTGACCAGAGCTGACAGTGTTACCCACTGGTATCTTCGCAGAGATGATAAGGTTGGCTCGTGATGAGACCCCCTTTCCTTTAGCCATGCAACCAAAGGCCACTGCCCTGGCGTGGTGACCAGATGATGGAAATGTCATACTGCTGGATACCTATGAACATAATGGGTCGGCTCGTGATGAGACCTCCCATCCTCTTGGTTAGGTCTTGTTTTATTATTTTTCTTAGGGTCCCTTTAGTTTCTTATCGAAAGGCTTTTTATTGCCTTCTCGGGGATCCCTTGGGCGAAGCATCTCTAGGTTTCATTTCCTATGGCTTTTAACTTTTAGCAGCTTCTTTTACCCCCTGGGCCTTTAGCCCCTTCTTCCCACAGGACAAAGTGTAACCCCAAAAGGTCATCCAAATGGCCGGACTAGGGGAATGGGAAAGATGTGCGGGAGATAAGATGTAAAGTGATACAATGGTGGGAGCGGACGATGGCTCTGCAAATCCCCCTTGGTGGCTAACCAAAACCCATGAACACAAGCTTGCTTAGGTCACCCCGTCAATCCCCCCAACAATGGTCAAGTGGATTAGTGTAAGATCCAAGCAGTTATCAAAAATGAAAGGAACCTAATGCATATATAAGAACGTTATAATGATCAAACATGACACATACCATGATACCTTGGACCAATTACCTCATGGAGCAAGAGTCCTCTTTGATGCAAGTCCAAGCCGGTGGTGATGGAAACTGTTGCTGCTGACAGGACAAATCTGGCGAAGAAGAAGAAAGATGGGCCCTTCAGGGCCATGCTCAGGTCGGTACTCCATGTCTAGGACCTGTGGGCCTCGAGACATGATCTCCTAGTTATCCTGAGACATCGAGGATAACATCTGGCTCCAACTCGGGGACATGAGCTAACCGTAGAGCGCATGAGAACCTCATCAATCTCTGGCATAAACCTGTAGACCTGCTTACACTTGACAAGAAAGCATCAACGACAAAAGGTGGGGTGGTATTGCCACCCCGCATAATGATATAAGCATACATATGAGATAAAACAATCAAGATGTGTACATAAGGGAAACAAACAATAAATGCAGACGGTATAATACACGGAAATGCCTACCTACTCATACTTACCTATGTAATCATGTGTCTGGAGGATAGTAACGCTTGATATGTAAAGCTTTCACTGGTAGTTTCAGAATTTCTCCTTCCATTGTCTCCAGGTTGACGGAATTTGTACCTGCACAACTCTTGATCTTGTAAGGGCCTCCCCATAAACTGTCATATTTCTTGTGCATGCAAGGCTTCTCTTTTCATTTATCCCATAATAGGACAAGATCTCCTTCAGTGAAACTTCTTTCCTTGGCTTTGTGATCAAAAGTGATTTTTACTTTCTCTTGGTTCCTTGTCATTTGACCCAGGGCATTTCTTCGAGTCTCGTCTAATTCTATCAGCTGGTTTATTCTCCCTTGGATTGCTTATGCATCTGTGTCATATTGTTGTGCGAATCATAGAATGGGAATTTGGAGGTTCACAGGGAGTTTTGCTTCAAGTCCATATACCAGCTCAAAAGGGGTTTTCCCTGTGGACGTCTTTGTTGTTATTCGATCTGCCCATACTGTATACTTTATTTTGCTATCCCATGATTTCTTGTTTTCTCCGACAACCTTCTTCATGATATTCATGAGATTCTTGTTGGTTGATTCTGCTAGTCCATTCCCCTGTGGGTAATAGTTCGAGGAATGGGACAGTGTAATGCCATATTTGAAACAAAATTCTACCAGGGCGTAAGAACTGAAAGCTTTGGCATTGTCCGTAGTGATCTTGGAAGGTACCCCAAACCTTGTGATGATCCGATCTTCCAAGAAGTTCATGACAACCTCTTCAGTAGCTTTCTTCGTAGGGATAGATTCAACCCATCTGGTGAAATAATCTGTAGCTGTCAAGATCCATCGATAACCATTGCTCGAATTGTCTTTGAATTCGCCAATAAAATCCAGATCCCACTGCTGAAAAGGTGCTTCCACTATTACTGGTTTCAAAGGCTGAGCTGGGAGCTTTGGTTTGCCTGTGAAGTATTGGCAAGGCTGGCAGGACCGAACGTGTTGATAAGCATCTGAGAAGAGGGTCGGCCAATAATAACCAACTCTCAAAATTTTGTGGGCAGTGGTACGTGCGGCAAAATGTCCACCGCAGTACCCAGAGTGTAATTCCTCCAAGATCTTCTTTGCTTCATCTTTGTTCACGCATCGAAGTATGACACCATCGGGCTTCTTCCATCCAAGCCCGTCTTCTGTTAGATAGTACTTCATGGCCTTCAACCTCAAAGCTCTCCTCTTGTAATCTACCAGGTGATCAGGACAAGACAAGTTCTTTAGATAATAGACTATGTCAGAATACCACTCATCATGTTCTAGTTCGCTGACTATCACATTCACTTGTTCATTTTCACCAATCTGTATGGCTTCCTGATTGCTTTCAGTCAGCATTTGGGCCAAACCTTGTCCCTTTATTATCTTGGTGGGTTTGATCTCTAAGTCATATTCTTGGATTTTCGAAACCCACTTTCCTCGGGTGCCCATACAGTCTTGTTGTGACAAAACATCCTTCACGGCTGGATACGGGACATAAGCCTTGATTTTATTATAACCGACATAATTTCT
The DNA here is from genome assembly GCA_009831015.1 of Picea engelmannii. Taxonomy (NCBI): domain Eukaryota; kingdom Viridiplantae; phylum Streptophyta; class Pinopsida; order Pinales; family Pinaceae; genus Picea; species Picea engelmannii. Next base: position 66,110 of record ML809181.1, read on the forward strand.
GAAGTGCCGGAGGGACTTAACCAAAGCGTAAGCTTGTTTTTATGTGATAGTGTAGTTCAATTCTGAATCTCTCAGGACTTTGCTCATAAAGGCCACGGGATGTTCAAAGTTGTCAGCATCCTTCTGCATCAATACACCTGCAATAGTGTCCTGGGATGCAAATGAGAAGATTATGAAATCTCGTGAGAAATCAGGACTGATCAAAATCGGGGCTTTAGAGATGGCATTTTTTATATCTTCAAAAGATCTATCAGCCTCATTTCCCCATCTGAAGGAAACATCCTTCTTTAGCAGAGCGCTTAAAGGTTTTATCCTATCAACAAAGTTAGGCACGAATCTGCGGATGAAGTTGATTTTTCCAAGAAAAGATTGCAGGGCTTTTTTGTTGACTGGAGGACGGACATCTTTTATGGATTGGACTCTTTCAGGGTCAATGGAAACTCCTCCTAGTGAGGCCACGTGTCCTAATATTTTTCCTTCGTCAATTCCAAAAACAGACTTCTTTGGATTTAGCGAGATGCCATACTTCCTACATCGTTCAAAAACAATCCTGAGGTGGGAGAGATGGTCTTTCCTTTCTTTGGACACAACTGTGAGGTCATCTTGGTAAATTTCTATGATTTTTTGTATGGGGTCTCTAAAGGAAAAGTCCATTGCTCTTTGAAAGGTTGCACCTGCATTCATAAGACCAAATGGCATTCTCAAGTACATGAAAGTTCCCCAGGGCATAGTAAATGCAGTCTTGAGTTGATCCTCTCTTTTGAGTAAAACTTGGTTGTATCCCGAAAATCCATCCAGCATTGACCTCATTCCAGCTCCTGTGACGCGTTGAAGCAGATGTTCCATGTTTGGGAGAGGATAATTATCCTTTAATGACATCTGGTTGAGGTTGCGAAAATCAACACATAGGCGAATGTCACCATTTTTCTTCCGAACAACTACCAGATTTGACATCCAAGAAGAATACCTGATCGGGGCTATGATGTCGGCGTCAACCATCTTTTGGAGTTCCTTTTGTATCTGCCCGGATAACTTCAGGTTGATGTGTCTTAACTTCTATCAAAAAGGCTTGTCTCCTTCCACCAAGGGTATAGCATGCTGGATAGCGTCTCCTCTATAGGCCTTTAATTCATCATAGTTCCAAGCAAAGGTATCTCTGAATTCCTTGATGAGCTCCAGTATTTCCTTCCTCTCTTTCTCGGTAGTCCCCTATCCTTTCTTGACTGTTCTCGGGTCCATTTCAGTACCAATGTTGAATTCCGAGGCTTCCTCAGCTTGCTTATTGGTTCTTTTCCCCTTGAAAACATCATGTCTGTCAAAAAGATTCTCCAGAGGAATACAACCTTTAGACAAAGTATTGTTTTGCAGGTTGATGATTTCCAAGTCCATAGAATCAGCCAAGAAATTGATTTGTGTGTCTGTGAATTCTTTGCTATTCTCCATGAATCTGATGATTTGATCATCATCTTCAAAAACCTGCCAGTGCTCCAGATTGTCAGGGATAGAAGGTCTAAAAAGAACCTCCATTTTGCACTGATCATGAAGAGGTCCTTCACATGGTTGCAAAGTGGAAGCTGAGACAGCTAGGGCGTCCGCCACATGATTTTCTTCTCGAGGAACTACTTCAATTGATATATTTCTAAAGGATTTTGAAAGAGTCGAGCTACATCTCGATACTTCTTTAACTTCTCGTTCTTAGTTGCGAACCTCATTAGAACTTGTGAGATGATGAGGTATGAATCACCCTTCACTTCCAAGATTGTGGCTCCCTTCTCGATTGCCAGATTGAGTCCCAGAATCAAAGCTTCATATTCAGCCACATTGTTAGTGCAATGGAATTCCAGCCTATAAGAATGGTAGAAAATCTCACCTGACGGAGCTGTCAAGACTATTCCAGCACTTGATCCAAAACTTGAGTGTGAGCCATCAAATTCTAATGTCCAGATTCCTTCTGTTTCCTCGACTGTGTCCATATGCAGTTTTCCTTCTTGAATGAACCAATCATTTAGACCATTGTTGATGCATAAAAGTTGATCATCTATCTCATCAGGGTCTTCCACCGGTGATCCCAAAAAGGGTTCACTGTAGACGGTGTAGTGTCCTCCCTCAGGGTGAGGGATGATAACTCTGGACTGCTCTCTACTCCCTTTCAGGTGTTCAATAATGTTATTACACATGATAATCCCAAAATTATTAATATCGTCCACAACAACCACATTTATCAAGAAAGGAGCGTCAGGGCAAGAATCGAAAGCTATCTCAAGGTCGTTAATGGCTCCTTTTACAAAATCGTCTCTGGTGTTAGCTGGTGAAATTTTTAGCCCCAATTGTCGCATAACCTCTTCTGTCATTATATTAGCTTTGGCTTCTGGGTGCAGTAGACAATTGCGGAGGAGAAAAACGTTGACTCAGAGGGAGACGTAAAAGGGTTTGAACTCACGACTTTTAGGAATTGGGTCTCCCACTTGATGAATAAAAAGGGAGAAGTATTGAACGGGACTTGGCTCCAAGCTTTTGTGTGACTCATCCCTATCTTCGTCTTTTGGATGGGCCTTCTTCAATGGAGGTTCTTGGGAAGAGACATCACTCTTATGGGAAAGGCTCCATTTCCTTTTGACAGGAGCTAATTCTACTTGGAGGACGCTTGGAGGCTCAGGCTCTGGAATGGGTTCATTGCCTGGATCCCATAGTTCACAATTCATGTTTCTTTGTTCAATAAAGTCATGAAAATCAAGATTTCTATCAATCTGAAAGGCCATATCTTGTGCTTCTTCCAAATTTGTTGGCGATCGGTCCTTAACTTTGAATTGCAAAGTTCCTTCTATAGAGGACAGGTACTGATCGATGATAGCTTGTTCTGAACCAACCTTTGATCGGATCTTTTTGAGGACAAGATTAAACCTATCAGTGAACTCTCTTATACTTTCACAAGGTCCTTTGCAAATGTTGGAGTACTGAAAAAAAAGATCTTGCGAATGTTCTTTATCACACCACCTTACTTTGAAGGCTTTCTGTAGCTCTTCAATGTTCTTTATGCTTCCCTTGGGACATCCATCAATCTAGACCTTAGCATCTCATGTAAGAGAACTCGCAAAGAGTTTCATAAAAACATCAGGATGATCTTGACCATCTAGATGAAAGTCAAAACTGTCGCAAAACTGGGTCCAATGTGAATTTTCAGAGGTACCCTTTCCTGAAAAGAAAGGTAGCTAGGAGTTTGCATCTGCAGGCAAGTCATGTTCTCCACCTTGGATGTTGATGAAATCAAAGTAGTTATAACTCTCTGGGTGAGACCATTTATGAGGATTTGGATTCACTGGAGGTACAGGGTTTGTTATAGTGGTGGTTGTCATCGTAGCGGGATTTGAATACAATTTTCCGCTACGAGTAGTCATGTTTAAAGGAAGTCTCTTTCCAAAAAGTGACTTAACAACAGGGGAGTTAGCAAGAGGCTTCCTTCTGAAAGCTAGAGGAGGGTTATTGAACCTCCTTGTGGTTTGTGGAGTCGCCAGATAGTTTTCCTGAAACTACCAAAGAATAGGGGGAAAGAAAGTAGTGGAGTCGCCAGGTAAGCTTGTAAGAAAAGATCTTTGAGGCAAGGCTTACCAAAAGATTTGTCGTTTGAGGAAGATTGACTCAGTGTTCCCTGGCAACGGCGCCAAAATGTTATCGCTCAGTTTGTAGTATAGGTTAAGTAGCTTGAAGGCAAGAGTCAAACTGGCGTAACATGAGCTTCCCCACCCACTGTCACCTCGATGGGGGTCTCTTTCTATTTAGGGTGGCTAAGCCCAAGGGAGACGTCCCTAAGTAATCTGGGGCGTTGAAAGGAAAAGGGTGAAGGGATTAAGGCTCAAGAGGTTAAAGTAGGTTTTCCCTTCACAGATTACCACCAAGAAGAAAGTCAAAGAGAAGATAAACCACAAGATAAGCACCTGTTTGCGAGACAAGGCAACAATAAAACTAAAATGTGCAACAGTGGTCAGTACTTCATAAATTAATGACTATCTTTATTATATATGAGCACATATAGCAGTAATTATTGACGAAGTCGATGATTGCAAAAATGACTATGGCTTATAATGTCACTTGTCAATAAACACTGGATATGATATAACATTCAAAGCATATAATCAATCTTTAAATTATCATAAAACATCATCACTTGCTCATTCAATACAAGAGTGCTGCGTCACTATACTAGAGGTGACGTCAGCCTAGTTCTAGGGTTAGTTTGATAGGCAAAGAGGTGGACGTTTTGCAAATTAGCCAATGAGAATACTCAACACTTCAATGTCTATTGCTAGATGACTAAGCCACAACGTTTTATATCAAACAAGAGGTAAAAGAAGGCATGACGTCATCACAGATTTAGGGTTAGTTAGGGTTTGAAGTTTAAGGAGTTTAAAAGATTTGTTTTGACATAAAAGACTCAACGTTAGATAATTAAACTAGTGCCTTAGGGTATAATGGAGTCAAGGAGCAAGGCTAAAGTCTCGGAAGAGTCTAAATTTAAGAACAAGAGGGTTAGGCTTTCTAGTGCTGCAATGGCAGGGCCACAAAGTCAAAACCCTAAGGGGAGGAGGCTCATTCCGGTGTTGCTTAAGCAAGGCCTCATGCTCCTCCCTCTTTCCTTAAAAATCCTTGGCAAAAATGGCTAGCTTCAAAACATAAATCTAGGGCTGAAAAGTGTTGCAAAGGCAAGGCCTTTCAAACCCTAGGTGCAAACTCAATTAGGCCTAGGACGTCTTCCTTCTTCAATTTATGTTTCAAAACTAACTCAGAAAAAAGGGGAACTAGTGTAGCAACGGCTAGGCTATGTTCTCCTTTATCAATGGCTAAACAAGTCTTCTATCATGGGGACATGAAGCAAGGACCTACTTGTGTGCTTGCCACCTAGGGTTTCAATGATTAAGAAAAATAATAACAATGTAACCATAAAAGTAAGAGATTTAACCTACAACCATTCAATTAAGAAGTTTTGCATGAGAAATACATCTACAAATCAATGAAGAGCTTATCAAACCCTAGTTGTAAACCTTCCAAGGATAGAAAACACCATAAACATGCCAAGAATGATTCTCCACAAGAGTAGCGCCTCAACTCCAAGAGCCCATATCAAGACAAAAGACTAAAAATGATCCTCTCACAAGAGAGTGAGTTGTGTTATGTCAAAATGAGGCTCAACGTCCTCTATTTATACCAATCTCATGACCTTTAATTACAAAAATAGGTCATTAAAACAACCGACAAGGCTGACTAACAATATTACACTGTTTTTTACATTAAATGCTAAAATGTCATAATTATGAGCTAAAAAAAGGAGACGTCAGGCCCCTCTGAGGGAGACGTTGGCCCTTTTTGGGCAAAATCAGCATCCAGGGAGAAAAACGTTGGCCCTTCTAGGGCTTCTCCAAGCTACCACACGTGCCAGATGACCCCAACACACTGCCACACGCTCCAGAAAACGTCCAGCTTCCTCAGGTGACATCCTGTCCATCAAAATCCATCGTCCCATCTGCAGTGGGTGATCCCCCCTAGGCCATGCTCTGCCAAAGTGTCCTGGGTAGGACGTCCTTCTTATTTCTCGTGCAATGGCTCATCATAATGCTATCCTGTCTCTGCCATCCCAGCAACCATCTGATGGGCTCTTCAGCCCCATGGAGGTCTGAAATAATCATATCCCCATGTGTATCGGTCCACTGGTACCTGTCCGTTGGGTATGGTCCTGCACATCAAAGACTACGCCCTCCATGGGCTCATCAGTCCTCGGGATCATAGCAATTTCAATCATGTCTCATCATTAAGTTTATAAAATACATGCATGAAATCCCTATCACATCATCTAAGAGCTCAAAGACATTACACAGATCTACTATACAAAGCTGAAGAAACCGACAGAATAAACTATTGGGCTAATACCCACAAGATAAGGAAAGTTTCCTCAGAAGATCATTCAAGCCATGTTTTATGAGGTGACATGGTTGAGGGTTTTCCAGTCACAGTAAGACCAAGGGCAGGTGTTGTATGTGGGTGCCTTTGTAGGAGGCGAGTTGTACCCATTATGGATGCATTTTTTCCAAGCCCTTTATTGCCTTTATCTTTTTATTTATTGCTTTTCTCTCTTTTTTACTTCAAGGTCTGACCAGAGGACACTGCCTTGGCTTGGTGACCAGAGCTGACAGTGTTACCCACTTGTATATTCGCAGAGATGATAAGGTTGGCTCGTGATGAGACCCCCTTTCCTTTGGCCATGCAACCAAAGGCCACTGCCCTGGCGTGGTGACCAGATGATGGCAATGTCATACTGCTGGATACCTATGAACATAATGGGTCAGCTCGTGATGAGACCTCCCATCCTCTTGGTTAGGTCTTGTTTTATTATTTTTCTTAGGGTCCCTTTAGTTTCTTATCGAAAGGCTTTTTATTGCCTTCTCAGGGATCCCTTGGGCGAAGCATCTCTAGGTTTCATTTCCTATGGATTTTAACTTTTACCAGCTGCTTTTACCCCCTGGGCCTTTAGCCCCTTCTTCCCACAGGACAAAGTGTAACCCCAAAAGGTCATCCAAATGGTCGGACTAGGGGAATGGGAAAGATGTGTGGGAGATAATATGTAAAGTGATAGAATGGTGGGAGCGGACGATGGCTCTGCAAATCCCCCTTGGTGGCTAACCAAAACCCATGAACACAAGCTTGCTTAGGTCACCCCGTCAATCCCCCGAACAATGGTCAAGTGGATTAGTGTAAGATCCAAGCAGTTATCAGAAATGAAAGGAACCTAATGCATATATAAGAAGGTTATAACGATCAAACATGACACATACCATAATACCTTTGACCAATTACCTCATGGAGCAAGAGTCCTCTCTGATGCTCATAATAATTTTGTAGAACATAATAAGACTATTGATATAGTCTAAGTGGGCCTAATGGTTAAGAACATGTGTTTCCTCTTAAGAGGTCACAAGTTCAAATCCAGAAGGGGGTGGGATATATATACCTCCGTAGACTTTACCAAAGGGTCTCATACACCAATTTAGTGTGGCTTGACAGTGACCTTAAAAATAAATTATTATTATTAATAATATAATAATTTTTAAAATCTCTTTTTAAAATTCAATTATATTTATATTTTAAAATATATTTTAATTATTTAAAAAATACAAATAAAAATATTTATATTTTGTGTATAATAGTTCATTATTTTAGCATAAGCATTATTCTTTCAAAAATTGTTAAACCAAAACATATATTATATGTATGGATGGGAAAACTTAAGATAATTATATTGATAAGACTATTACCATAATAATTTTGGAGAACATAATATAATAATTTTTAAAATCTGGTTTTAAAATTCAATTATATTTATATTTTAAAATATACTTTAACTATTAAAAAAAATATTAAAAAAATATAAATATTTTAATTTATTAAAAATGTTTTCAATTTTTTTTTAATTTAATTATTTTCAAAATTAAATATAAAAATATTGTGAACATTTTAATACTTATTAATATTTTTAACAAAATTTTAATATTTTATATATTTTGTTATAAATTTTTAGAATTTTAGAATTTGGATAATATTTCATTCGTCCCATTAAACAAATTATGTTTTGCATAATATCTCTCTTCAACTCTGCTTTTATGTATGAGGGTGAGGGTGGGGAGACATATTATGCAAAACATCATGAGGGTGGGGTGAGGGGAGATATTATAATATCTGCCCTTACCCCCACCCTCATACTTAATATGTTTTGCATAATATCTCCCCTCACCCTCATCCTTACGATATCTGTGAAGTTTTGCATAATATCTCCTCTCACCCTCATCCTCATGATATCAATGAAAAGATAGTTATCTATCCTTCCCAAATTTAATAAAAATATGATACTGAATCTTACCTTTAAGAATATGAGATCCAGTTTTAATTTTAAATTGAGGGTTTTAATTTTAAATTGAGGATTGCATTTTCATTTGGTTTAATGAAGATCTTAGACAATGAGAGAAAATCCTTGTCACTTGAAATGTTTGTAAGGAGGTAGACCTCCAAAGAGGAACATGTCACTTGAGGAATCAAACTTTTGTGAGGGAATGACATCACTTTTTGACAAATACCTATATATTATAATAACGTAAGTATCTCTAAATATCCTATCTATAAAGAAGTTGTTAATATCCACATATGGTTGTTAAATATCATATCTTCTCTTCTCTTTTTTCGTTAGAAATGGTATGTTCATGGTTTCAATGTCTCATATGTTATAGATGTCAACTAGTATACGTAACTCAAAAAATTCAAACACCTTCGTTTTCTAATTTGGTCAGAAATACTTCTACAATAAGCATTGCCAAGGAGGGACCCACGGGCTAATTGGACAAGCAAAACAAACACTTCAAATTCAACGCATCAACCCTAAACGTCACCCTACCTCGCTCTTACATTTCATGGTTTTCGGGTTTATAAAATTAATACAATCTAAACAGTCCGAGTATTATTAAAGTTATTGTACTGCCTTCCAGGCAGTATACATAGTGATGAGTTGGGGTTGACTATTCTATTAATTTGGTCTGACTTTAAAATTTTTGTAAAAATCTTAATGTATAACATAAGAAACTAAAATTTTTATTTTTTAATATGTAAAAAAATTGAATTTTCTTACCTTTCATTGGCTGATAACTTTATAGTGTTATTGCAGCCTTCACGTATTTCGAGATAAAAATTAACTCAATAACATTACAAACTACAAACTGGGTAAGTTAAATTTCTATTTTATATTATTTATATTTAATACTTTGTCAGACTGGCAGTACCCTCACTGCACAGATTGGTCTTGGCATAAATACGTAGGTTGTGGAATTGAAATCGCAGTACAGCGCGCAGCGTGGGGAGGCAGTACACGCAGCCACGCTGCCCTTGTTAAACATAAGAATATAATCAAACTAGTGAGTAATATTGTTTCCATAGAGAGGAGATAATATTGTTTCCATACATCAAACTAGTGAGTAATTATTTAATCAATAATTGTATACATACAAATATATCAAGTTATGTTTTAAGATACATATATTATTGAAGCACGGAGTTTGATTGAGGATTTTGGAGCTTAGATTTCAAGGTGGCGGGGTAGATCGTGCACATTAGTATGGAGGACAATATACACCTAGTGGATTATATGGACGATACATTATTTGAAGACTTAATATTTGTACAATATCTAGATATCTCTTCTATTTTTCAAGGCTTCAGAAGGATGAGGTGGTCTTTCGAAGGCTTCAGAAGGATGAGGTGGCATCTGAGAGGGTTAGAGTTTATGGTGCAGAGGATGACAAATCAAAGTCCCGAGGAGAACGTATTAGATCTAGATCTGGTCTGGATATTATCAGTACTCACTCAGGGGTTTTGGGTTTTTCGAAGTGCGACAAAGTTAAGGTGGTCGTTGGAAACAACACCCCTCTAACTTCATCGGAGTGGGTGTAGACAAATGGTTTTGGCACAAGTGCAAAGGAGGTGGGAGAATTTCATGACCTGGTACCGAAGGTTTATGAATTTTTATCAGAATTGGGAGGAGTAGGGTTGATCAATGATTTTCTTGACTAAAGTCTCTAGCAAGGTGGCCTCCCTTCAAACCATGGATCGGGTCTGGCGAAGAGGAAGCGCAAGGTGTTGAAAATTTGTGGTGGAGAGATCTCTCTGGTTGTTGGTGAAGGTCTACAAGTGGATCAAATTCTGGACTCGTCGGGTAAAACCCTAGTGGGTAAATTTCTTGGCAGAAGGATCGACATGGAACAAATTTGAAAATGGGCCTTGGAGTTTTGGTACCCGCTTCTTAGTTATGGGCCAACTTGTCACTTATTATCTAGAGGTTGGTTAGGTTTCAACTTCCTCTATGTTGAAGATGCTAATAATATTTTGAAGGGGTCTTGGTTTCGTGATAATGCCTTAATCTCCTTGAAGCCATGGACTCCATTATTTTACCCTAAGAATGATTTCAATAATAATACTCATGTATGGGTTAAAATGCCTAATTGTCCTATGGAGTTCTGATCCGAGCCATTGATTTGTGCTATTGGGGATTTGTTGGGGAAAAATATTCTGGTGGATGACAGTTTTATGAAGTCCATGTCCTGCTCCATAGTAAGGGTGTTAGTGGAGATAGATGTGAGCAAAGGACTTTTTGAATCCATTGATCTGGTTTGGGAAGGGAGGAGGCATACATAGGTACTTGATTATCAAAACATTCCATTCAGTTGTGCACTATGTCATGAGCTCAGTCACGTGCATAAGGATTGTGAGAAGCTTCTAGTTACAAAGTGTGGAGAAAGAAGGATGGGGCTACCAATGATTTGGGGGGTAATGTTCCCTATGATGTGGCTTCCTCACAAGCGACATGGAAGCTCATCGTTGATTCTGATACAATATTTTGTCCAATGGAAGGGAGTCATGTGGACGCAATATCTACAACACTTGGGCACATTATGATAGGAGACTTGTCAATACCGCTTATACAAGGTTCGAAGCATGTCTTTAGTCAGGCTTCGCGTAGTGATGATGTGTTGTTGGCATATAGAGCATATACCCCTTCTTTATTAGTTCAGAGACCCTCGAAGGAAGAAAGATATGGTCTGGTGTGGGAGCTAACTTTGGGTAAGATAAATCATTCTTGTGTTTTATTGCCTCTTTCTAACGTTAATGAAGATTCTAGGAATAGGGAGAGAATTATGGATTGTCATACATGAGGAGGTAAGGTGGATGGTGGGAAGGTCTTTCTCCCTTCAGTTCTTGTTGAGTCTCCTACCCTTCCTTTTTCCATAGACCTACCTAGGACTTCGATGGATATCTCAAGGGATTTGGAGCTCTCTTTCATTGGTCATTCTTCGAGGATAGGACCAATGTCAGACTACTCCTCATCTTTGTTTAGAGGGGGAGGTCACTATCAATTGTGGCCTCGAAAGGGGCCCACAACCCTTGTTTCTTCTTAGTCCCGGGGGTTGGGGTTTGACCCTTTAAAGGAATTCATACCTTCTTTGATGGGGATGAAGTCAACCCTCAAAAGGGCGCAGGATAAAGTTGTCTTGGAAATTAACCAAGGTTGACAAAAACTCATTATTGGGGCCCTTAGAGTAGGTTGATCCCCCTACCCAGTTTCTCCATGAAGATCCTCCTATTGAATATCTGTGGGTTGGGGGGCCAAGCCAAAACATTGGCCCTAAAGAGTTTGATGGACGTCAATCGACCATACATAGTTTTTATTCAAGAGACTATGGTGAGGGGGAATTTATTGGTGATTGAACTGAGCAATGATCCGAAAAAGATCTTTTAATGACTTGGTTGAGTTTTAAAACATGTATTCATTTACCATTTAGGAATTTAATGAAAGAGGAAGAATTTAAAGAAAACATGGCAGCCATAAATTAATATACATATCTAGAAATAAGCATGAAGAAACAACAAACCATAACAACAAAAGTTGATAACGGAGTTCGGCAATGTCGCCTACGTCTCCGGGCCCTTGTCTTAGTGGGTGAGGCTTTCTTATTTATGTTCAAATCTTGAAAAGTACATCATAATAGTGCCAAATGGATTAAAAATTGATCTGGTCGTGTTCTACCAGATCTAAAGAACCCAAAAAAACTGACGCCACTGAAAATGGATGAACGAAGCTCCTAGAAATGGCCCGCAAATGTGCTCTCCTCAATGGCTTCCCTGCATAAAAATGGCTTTGGCTCAACAATTATTCAGTATTTTCCTGTTCTGAACCTCCTCTTTTGGCTTCAAGAACCTCTAGTTTATATATACTTGAAGTGGGTAACAACCTCCCAACTTCTCCTCAATATCTGGACTCAAAAAGGGCTCCAGATCCCCCAATATTGGCCAAAATCTCTCAAAACTACTGAAAAATCCAATAAAATCTTAATATAAAGTCATAAAACCCACTTTTGGAAAATAATACAGGCGTAGCCCCTAAAATTCGGGATCCTGGTCACTTGGGTGCCTCCATGTGGCCCTGGGATAGGCTAGCGCTGGCCCTTAGCCCTTAGCTCTCAGCCCTTGGTCGCAGGTGTGGCCATATGGCCAAACGTTATACCTCCACACGCAAATGGTTAGACTTGGCCCCTGGTTCCTAGCGCCTTGGTTGGAAGGCTAGCCCAACCGACCGAGCGCCTATCCACACACATATGCGCTATACTCTTATAGTAGTGGGTCATATGTAGTAACGCCGAAACCAAGGGCTAAACCCATATGTAACAACTCTCGCGCCAATGGATAAGAGTGTGGGCACATGGTTGTGGTTGTATGGATGTGCGTCGGGGATGGGGCTAGGCCCCAACCCTTACTCCACCTAGATTACACCATATATCAGTTTAAATATAAAATTTGAACATAGTATAACAAGACATACCAGGGGCAGGCTGGTAGCCTAGCCCTACCAAACCTTTCGCCGCCCGGACCAGAGGTAATGGGTTCGACTCCCCGAGAATCCAATAATTTTTCCAAACAATCGACCAATGGAGGGGTGCCACGTGGAATCCCAAGAATGGGCCACGTGGCACCATGCTATTCGCCCAGCTAACAACCACGTGTCAGATGATGACCAGTCCATGCAACTACCAACGTGTCTTCCCTGTCAGCATGCCAACTGTACCTACCACATCACCGTGTGCCACTTGTCACCCTTGCAATGGTGCCATGTGTCACCCTTGCAGTGGTGCCACGTGTCACAATATGACTTGTTCACATGTGCACCTACCCACGTCAGTGCCTGTCCACGTCAGCATGCCAACGCACCCTTCCACATCACCTGTACGGCCTGTACAGTCATCTGCCACGTCATCACTGTACGAACTGTACAGTCATCAAATTTTGCATGTTTGGCAAAATGAAAAGAACGGGATATCTTTCGCATACAATGTCTATTTGATCCCATTCAAGTTGTGTTGGGTTCGTATAGACGAGGCCTACCCACACGTCCATTTTGAAGCCATTCTAAGAACTTTTATTTTTAGGCCTTCTTGGACCCATTTTGACTCCTGGATCCATTCTGGATCACACCTCCCCACTAAAGACATTTTGGTCCTCCAAAAGGTTACTGACCAATCACCAATTGCGGGATAGGCCACCCCACTTGTTCTTTTTCTTTAAACTCTATCCTGTGCACCTATCTTATCAAGATCAACTGTAAAACAACCATGATAACTGATAGCATATTGTTAGCCATTTGTACTATGTCACATCTTATTGAAGCCACTATCATCCATGTTGACAACATTACTAATGATAACATCATAAATATGAATTCAAATGAGCTAATATGTTTTTAATACTTGCACGACATTAGCTTATCTTGAAGCAAAGTGTGATCGATCTTCCATTCTACAATCATCTCTTGTTCTTGCTTAAGATCAATTACTTGATTTGGGAAAATTATAGGCGTGTTACTTGCATGAGTCACCTTTCTTAATTGTTCCATTGTTTGAAGAGATTGATTTGCTTTTAAATGATGAGCATGTACAAAATAGTATTTTCCTTCTTTGATTAAGTGATATTGATTATGTTCCCTGTAAAAGATTACTTTGCGATCATACAAATAAGGACTGCCTAATACCACTCCACATTCATTGAATGGCACCACAGCACATGTTACCTCATCCACAAACTTAGATGAAATTGCAAACTTTAATGTGCATTGCTTTGTTATGTGCAATTTATGATTGTTGCTTATCCATTTAAGTGAGTAAGGCTTATGATGCATCTGAGTGTTTAATCCCAATTGTTTAACCACTTCCTCTAAAATCAAGTTAGATTGAGATCCACTATCTATCAATGTGTCGACCTTAGTATGCCTCATTATGACTCTTATGTGAAACAATTTACTTCTAGAATCAAATCCATCACCAATTTTACCTGTCAAACCAACCACTGAAATTTTATATTCATCACCCAAATCTGATCCCAAGTCTGTTGGTCGTGTTGTTGCTGTGTTACGAGGGAAAAACTCTCTATGTCTAGGGTGAAACATAATAGACAGGCATGACTGCAGAAATCAACTCAATTCCAACATATGCTATATAAACCAATGTGCAAGCAAGATAAGAAAGAGGCCTACCTCATTCCAACGTTTGATGATGTCCACCATTGAGCACTTCGTCCCAAAGCTTTATACCTGCAGCAAGTTCTCAACAAACAAGCAGAGAAAGAATATAGTGATAATATAAAGGGGTTAGCACATTAGATAGCATAATCCATTAATAAACATAACAAACATGCCCATGGATAATAATCATATATTTGCACGATATTAATAGGGCGAGAAAGGAGTATTTATATTAAATATGATCAACAAAAGCATAAACATTACAGACTTTCGTGTCGGCACGGTTTGGAACTAAGAAACCAAGTTCCTTCCAACTGGGCCTCCACCACTTCAATCCTCCATCAAAGGCAAGCTCATAGAAGGGAGACAATGAGGTTCTCCAACAATAAGGAAAGATCTTGGGGGTTGAACACTATGTTCAGACTTGAGGGACAAAGGGATGCAGACTCAATATGAAGTAATTTCTACAGAGTAAATTTTCTCTCAAAGTTCAATGCTTTCTCCCCTTTTCCATAGCTCAGAATTGGGCTCGTAAAGATATTTGATGATGTCCACCATTGAGAACTTCGTCCCAAAGCTTTATACCTGCAGCAAGTTCTCAACAAACAAGAAGAGAAAGCATATAGTGATAATATAAAAGGGTTAGCACATTAGATAGCATAATCCATTAATAAACACAACAAACATGCCCATGGATAATAATCATATATTTCCATGATATTAATAGGGCGGGAAAGGAGTATTTATATCAAATATGATCAACAGAAGCGTAAACGTTACAGACTTCCGTGTCAGCACGGTTCGGAACCAAGAAACCAACTTCCTTCCAATTGGACCTCCACCACTTCAATCCTCCATCAAAGGCAAGCTCATAAAAGGGAGACAATGAGGTTCTCCAACAATAAGGAAAGAGCTTGGGGGCTGAACACTGTGTTCAGACTTGAGGGACAAAGGGATGCAGACTCAATATGAAGTAATTTCTACAGAGTAACTTTGCTCTCAAATTTCAATGCTTTCTCCCCTTTTCCATAGCTTAGAATTGGGCTCTTATAGCCTTCAAAATGCAACTAAAGGGCTGAGTCAGAACGTTTCCAGTATATGAAAGGCCAAGGATCAGAGATCTCCTATCGTGACATGGAAACCCGACTCCATTTTTGTATTTTCTAGCACAAATCCCGATGTACACGAATTGTAGTGGAGCAGCCAATGTATACACATGTTGTATAGTAGATAGGGCGTGTATATGTGGAAAATATGTATTTTTATCTCCGGATTCATCAAAAAGGGATGATAAAACTGCACAGGGAAATGGAAAAAGATCCTCTGTGCAAGATTGCATAAGGTGAGGCAAATCTTTCTATAACAGATGCCCCCTAATGTGTGAGATCAGAGGAGAATCTGCGATGGTCGAAATACATTATAAATAACCCAGAAATGGAGTGATGTGGACCCAGTTGGAAAGACTAGTCTCTCATTAAATTCTGCACTGACTTTACATACATGGCTGCCAATAGAATACACTGCAGATCCATGTGGAAAATATACCAAACATGTGTCCATGGCCATGAATAGGAAAATACAAATGCGGTTATATGCCAAAAGCTATCATAGTCACAAACAAGGCCTAGTAGAACCAATCTCAAAATCAATCTGAAGATATCTGTATACAGTGGAGTGCAATCTGATCTCCCATGATCACTGAAGTCATATAGGTATTGGTCCAACGAAAAGGAAGAAACAACTCAGGAAAGTTGTGGCCACATGATGATGTCTTCAAGTCTTCTACAAAATCCGCCAAGGTGCAAGTCTACATCATGTGAATAAAGGAGTTGAGGTTGAACACAATGAGACATTGTTTGATTATTGGTCATTGAGGTATACCGTTAACAAACGCGAGACAACCTACCAATAATGAAAGTAGGTATCAAGGCACCGAGCACATTCCTACAAGTGTGAATAAAGGGGTCAGTGTCGAACACCTGAGGAATCCATAGATCAGGAGACATTGATGTATTCACATATATCAATGGTGAGAGAACCTGCCACTAATGATTGCAAGCCTCAAGGTACTAAAAAAACTCTAGGTCTCACATCCAGAATAAATGAGTTGAAGTCGATGGAAAGAGACCCGTTGAAAGGAGAGCATTAAGACATCTCTCATTAGTCAGCACGAGGAACAAAGCAGGAGCTTCATAATTTGGTGGAAATAGGACGAAGAACATGTTTACAAACCAACAACCTTGTGCATCTTTCACGTGTGCCAAGTGTAAGCGGTACACAAAAAAGACCCTTTGAATAACAACCAATGATGAAAACTGCTGAAAAAGGCAAGGAAACCACCAATAAGGCTAATGGCATTCAAGACACTACACGAATCCCAAAGTGTGAATAGATGTCTTGTCATCGAACACAAGGGAAACCACCCATTCAACCACCAATGGTGAAATGTCGACTGCTGGGTTCAAGTTTACCTACCAATGATGAAAGTAGGACCAGGGTGCATGATAGAACTACAATACCATGTGATTCTAAGACAAACTGAGGGTATGGTTGACATGCAAAGTCAAGAGTTCTAAGGAGTGGCCGACACAAGTTGATAGAATTCCTTTGAACAAGAGAATGAGATATACAGAAGACCCATGCAGCATAGACTTGATGATGAAACCATGAGATGCAGGAGGCATCAATAAAATTATCCATAGTGACTGGAAGAGTAACCAGTCGGTAGAGAGACTCTGTAATGAGATCATCTTCCTAAGGCTATGATAAACCCAAAATTTATGGTGACAAATGAACTCAAAAACTTTGTGCTCTGTTCATAGGCGACATGACTGTTGCCAACATAATATAATACTCCCTTCCCACCCGTCTTTTTTTTTCTTTTTTCATAACAAATGAATGCTATGATACAGAGGAGGAAACAAGTGTCACAAGTAAGCAAAACTAGTTCCAACATTGGAACATACCTATGCTCAATGCAAGGAAATGCATGCGGGAGATGGACACTCAGGGTGATGTTCCCTCTTGGGTATAGGGTGTCAAATTGCGAAGGATATACACAAGGCTCTGCTTGGTTGAGGATGAAAAAGTTGTTGAGGCAAACGGTTTATAACGCAAAGTGAGAACCGGCTAAAGGCTCAATATTGCAAGCAAGGGCATGAGATGCAATCATAACTTAACGCCAAAAAATGTCCTTTTTTATGTCTTTTAGTCTACTTGGTGTGAAAAAGGAGTAAACTTGTGCCAAATAGACGTCTTTTCAAATTTAATTTACGAGTGTGAAAATGACAAGTTCACTCGGCGATCTTTTGTATTTTTGGTAATGAGTCAGAAAAGACCTTAACTAAGACTCATGACCTTTCAAGTCCATTTTAACGAGTGTGAAAGGGACAAATCAATCAGCAATCTTTTCATTTTTTCAAAAGGAGTCTGGAAAAGATCTTAACTAAAACTCACGATCTTTCAAATCCTAATTAACGAGCATGAAAGGGACAAATCGCTCGACAATATTTTCTCTTTTTGGACGAGTCGAAAAAGAGCTTAACTCGGACTCGTGGGCATTTTTCTAATCAGCATGTAATGGGGGAGGCCAAGGCTCCCATATCGACCTTCTGCATAATGTCAATATCTTACGAATAGCCGACATAAGCTTGGGAAAACCCAAATCTCTCCAAGTCGAGGAGGATAAAGCACTAACGAAGTACATAGTCTCTGTGATGGTCCAAATAATGTCTCTTATAGGAAAAGACATAGGTGGGGGCATCGGATACCCCTTTGGACTATCCCAGCCAAAAGTGATCTCCTCATAACCAGGAGGGAGAGGACTTGGTGAAAGGGAAACTCTCTCTTGCTCAGAAGGTGCAGGATCTGAAATGTTGGTGGCATAATCGAAGGATGCATCACTCTCCATAAGGAGAGTAGGATTGGCCAGAGATTGCATTGGTACGACCACTTCTTCAAATCTGGGTTGAAAAGGATGCACGTCAACAAGGATAGGAGACTCATCACCCTTGACAACAGGGGTGAGATCAAGAGGAGGTTGTAGCAGTGTTACCACCATGTCAATCAAAGGGGAAGTAGTGTGAGGAGAAACCATAGATGCCTCGGACTACGAAGGGCCCTTGGGTGAGCCCCATGCTTCTAGTATCCCGTCGGTAACTGGACACAGACGAGTAAGGTGATTTCCTTCACAAGTCATGCAAAGGAACTTAGGCTTACGTCTGAGGCGTCTAGGCTTCTCAATGTCTCCAACATTGTTCACAACAGCTGGTGACATACTATCACCATGATAGGCGGAGGTGGGAGAGTCATATCCTACATGACGTACAGAGGTTCGAGATGCGTCATTGCTAGGGCTCGTGGTGATAATAGTGGTGCCCCTGGCTTGACTAGTAGCGGTCGGGTGCGAATTGTTAACAAGACTTGTAGAAGTAGTTGACCCATCACCAACATAACTGACATAGGTTGGTGATGGAGCACCAGTATGACTAATAGTAACTGGGCTAGCGGCAGGTTGTGGCATTTGATACCAAGGTCCAGGGAAAGATTGACTTTGAAACATAGCAGGCCAGGAGGGGTCCTGGTTTACCCCATGTCTCTGTCCGGGAAGATAGTACCCTTCGCCTAACTGATTCTAGGAAGTGTGTATGGGCATCATCACTGAAGTCTGCAAAGAGAAGAAAGTATGATAAGAAGTACTCGAGTGAGGATATATATTACCCCCTTGTGAGGGGGTTCCATGAAGAGGAAAGCACGAATCATAAAATTGGTTCTCCCTGCATGAAATACCTAGGGATACATGATGACTAGCCATCGAAAAATTATTCTAAGGAAATGGCATGGTAGACAGAGGATATATGGATGGGGTGTAATAAGTGGCATAAGCACCCATCTTAATACTAGCTTCTAAAAAAGCATAGCTAGGATTGGATCCATAAGAAAGAAGGTTCCAACCTCCCATGGGGAGAGTTGGTTGAGGGATATGACTCATATCGAAAGAAGTAGGCATCGAAGCCATGGTGCCCCCAGATCCAATGCTAGGATTCATATAAATGGACCAGGGAGAAGATTGCACGGGTGAAGGCATATCAACAACAAAATGACTAGAGACCCAAGACGCAGATTGAATGTTATAGTTCGGCATACCATTGTGAAAAACGGAAGGATCTGCCCCCATGGAATGAGTAGGCATCATGGGGTGGGTAGAAGTCAACGAGGGAGAAAAATAAACTCCACTATCCATGATAAAAAATCTCAATATATACTCCTAAGGCCAACTAGTAATCAAAGATCATACCAAAAAGTCAGACGACCAATATGCATGCAAACAGGCTAAAGTGGTTGAGTGGCCTTCCTCCCTAAATAAGGTATGTCTCCTCCAAGAGGGACCTGAGACTCCCCGCTAAATATCGAAGGTAATAGAATCAGTTATAGGGGCCCTCGTGGGCTTAAAAACCAGTCGATAAGATCCCCCCAAAGAGGTAATACTCCATAAAGGTTGTGTGATGTCTGACCCCTATCTGACCCAAGGTACTAGCAGAATAAACCCTGCAAGTAACCTATGAGATACCTAAGTCAAGCAACTAATAAGCCATTGTATAACCGATGCACAGGCGAGCAGTCGTAAGTCCGGATCACCATATGGGTAGGGTAGCAAAGACTGAAACCTTGAAAGCACCACCTCTCACTGATGTATGGGCACTAGCAAGATCCCTAAATACGAATAAATCCACAGACATATCTCTGACGCTAGGTGAGTATCAGGGGGATATCCCTTCAACCAACTTCGCACGACCTCGTGATTAACTCTGGTGTGAGCGGAGCCTCTTGATCTTACCAATTATACAATGGAATTCTCAACTCCCTGTCTCAGATACATATGCTGATTTAATTGCCTAGGAAAATTTTACTCACAAAATCTTATTCCAAGGCACTAAATCCTAGGCTAGTCTGTGCACCCTAAAAAATAAAATCGTGACTAATCAATTTTAGTTTAAAGCGAAAATTTTATTGGCTGTGATTACTAAAAAAGGTATGGAAATGAAACTCATGATGTTATGACTCTGCAAGAAAAGTAAATATGAATACAATGCAAAGTCTAACTTTAACTTTTCAATGAATGATATGCTTATAAAAACAATGCAATTTTCAATTTCAACTCTGCAATTCAGAGGTAAAATGCAATCTTTCACTAAATGCACTAAGCTAATGGTAAAGATTCAAAAGACAAAAATGCCAAGCAATGCAAAATGCCTATTTTTTTTGTATTTTCAATATACTAAAAAGAAAATGCATGGACTGATAAGCAACCTGATATATAAATTCTACCGTATATAAAAGGAATAACTCAGGCATAATACTAAGCAGCAAAGCATACAGCCCAATAGTACAAGGACAAATCAAAATGAAAAGATGAGAAAGATTTTGCCCAAAAATTCAAATCCAAACAGGTTTCTTGTCATCCCAGAGACACATAATAGGAACTACAGAGACCTAAGAAAGCTCAGCAACCTTCAGATCCCACCCAACAATCACCAAACCAAGCAAAAAAGCAAGGAAACAAGGTGTATGCGATTGTTCAGGCAAATATAGCGTATATATGCAGCTTACAGTGAGACATCACGCGTGTGTATGCGACTATCAAGGAAAAAGGCGTGTATATGCTTTGAAACAAGGTCGGGCAAGGGAGAAGGGTTGAAAACTTAGACCCAGAGTGAAAAAAATCTATCAAGCAGTGATACGACAAGAACCAAAAAGGAAAGAGAGAAATGCAAGGAGAAAAAGTACTCCAAACCCTTAGAAAGAAAATATCCCTAGTGGAGTCGCCAATTATGTTACAAGGGAAAAACTCTTTATGGCTAGGGTGAACCACAACAGACAGGTATGACTGTAGAAATCAACTCAATTCCAACATATGCTATATAAACCAATGTGCAAGCAAGATAAGAAAGAGGCCTACCTCATTTCAACGTTTGATGATGTCCATCGTTGAGCACTTCGTCCCAAAGCTTTATACCTGCAACAAGTTCTCAACAAACAAGCAGAGCAAGCATATAGTGATAATATAAAGGGGTTATCACATTAGATAGAATAATCCATTAATAAACATAACAAACATGCCCATGGATAATAATCATATATTTTCACGATATTAATAGGATGGGAAAGGAGTATTTCTATTAAATATGATCAGGAGAAGCGTAAACATTACAGACTTCCGTGTTGGCACAGTTCAGAACCAAGAAACCAAGTTCCTTCCAACTGGGCCTCCACCGCTTCAATCCTCCATCAAAGGCAAGCTCATAGAAGGGATACAATGAGGTTCTCCAACAATAAGGAAAGATCTTGGGGGTTGAACATTGTGTTTAGACTTGAGGGACAAAGGGATGCAAACTCAATATGAAGTAATTTCTCCAGAGTAACTTTGCTCTCAAAGTTGAATGCTTTCTCCCCTTTTCCATAGCTCGGAATTGGGATCTTATAGCGTTCAAAATTCAACTGAATGTCTGAGTTGGAACGTTTCCACTATATGGAAGGCCAAGGATTAGAGATCTCCTGTCGTGACATGGAAACCCGACTCCATTTTTTTTTATTTTCTGGCACAAATCCTGATGTACGTGGGTTGTAGTGGAGCAACCAACGTATACACATCTTGTATAGTAGACAAGGTGTGTATATGTGGAAAAATATGTATTTTTAGCTCTGGATTCATCAAAAAGGGATGATAAGTCTGCATAGGGAAATGAAAAAAGGCCCTCTGTGCAAGATTGCATAAGGTGAGGCAAATCTTGCTATAACATGCTACAACTATTTGCCTCCCTTTCCTTTCCTTGAACCACTTCGGTCTCTTCTTGGGATGAAATTTCCAACAACGGTCCTCATCATGGCCTTCTTTCTTGCAATGCTTGTAAGAGGGATTCTCTTACTTTCTTTCCATTCCACTTCCTTTTGTCCTCTTTCTTTGAAGACGATTCCCTTGATACAGCAACTCTTGTTTTCCCTACCTCAATGTATGTTGCTTGAACATAAACCTCATCAATATTAGTAGGTCCAAACATAAATACAATGTTTTGAATGTGTGCAGGTAAACCTCCTATATACTTCATAAGAGTTTCTTGGGTATGTAAAGGAATTTATAACATCGATGCCATCTTACGAAAGTCATCTGTGTATTCTTGCACTGTTTGTCCTTTTCTTATTTTAAGACCTTGCCATTCAATTAAAGCCTTATGTTTATAACCCAAAGGATAAAATTGTTTTCTAAGTTCAGAAACAAAAACTTGTCATGATGGAAATACATTACCCACTTGTTACGTTCCATTTTGCAACTTTCTTTTCCAGTAGATGAGTGTTGTGCCTGCAAGTCGAAGCGATGCCAACTTGATTTGAGTTGCCTCATCCTTGATTTGTTGCACCTGCAATAAACCTCCATCTGTCTGACCCAGTTGTTAAGTCTCTCTGCATTGACTTCACCATCATACAAGGGTAATTAAAATTTCACATCAAGCTTAAGTAAAGGCATTTCTTGTTTATGTTTATGGACATGTTTTCTTGTTGTGGATTTGGAACTTGAACTTGAAGAAGAAGAAGTTGATGGAGAAGAAGGAGGTTAAGGAGGAATTTGAGGAGGATCCTCTCCTTCCTCACTTTTAACCTTTGAATATTCACCTAGAACCGGTTTCTTCCATTCCAAGTAATCCTCATATAGAACCTTCATCATCTCCGACATAGCGAAGAAAGTCTTTCAAAACTCTTTCTCATCATGAGAAAGTCCCTCTTCCAATGTCATCTTCTCACTTTGAGAAGTTCTCTTTCTCGATCCAATCTCTGGATTCTCTTCAACAAGCTCGCCTTCACCATGATTCAACTTTTCCCTAGTAATCATGCAAACTCAAAAACCAATCGTCAACTAGCTCGGATACCACTTGATCTGAAAAGATCTTTTAATGACCTAGTTGAGTTTTAAAACATGTGTTCATTTACCATTTACGAATTTAATGAAAGAGGAAGAATTTAAAGAAAACATGGCAGCCATAAAGAAATATACATATTTGTAAATAATCATGAAGAAACAACAAACCATAACAACAAAAGTTGATAACGGAGTTCGGCAATGTCGCCTACGTCTCTGGGCCTTTGTCTCAGTAGGTGAGGCTTTATTATTTATGTTCAAAGCTTAAAACGTACATCATAATAGTGCCAAATGGATTACAAATTGATCTGGTCATGTTCTACCAGATCTCAAGAATCCAACAAAACTGACGGCACTGAAAACGAATGAACGAAGCTCCCAGAAATGGCCCGCAAAGGTGCTCTCCTCAATGGCTTTCGTGCATAAAAATGGCTTTGGATTAACAATTCTTCAGCATTTTCCTATTCTGAACCTCCTATTTTGGCTTCAAGAACCTCTGGTTTATATATACTTGAAGTGGGTAACAAACTCCCAACTTCTCCCCAATATCTGGACTCAAAAAGGGCTCAAGATCCCTCAATATTGGCCAAAATCTCTCAAAACTGTAGAAAATTCCAATAAATTCTTAATATAAAGTCATAAAACCCACTTTTGGAAAATAATATAGGCGCAGCCCCTAAAATTTGGGCTCTTGGTCACTTGGGTGCCTCTATGTGGCCCTGGGCTAGGCTGGTGTTGGCCCTTATCCCTTAGCTCTCAGCCCTTGGTCGCGGGTGTGGCCATATGGCCAAACGTTATACCTCCATGCGCAAATGGTTAGACTTACCCCCTGGTTCCTAGCGCCTTGGTTGCCAGGCTAGCCCGAATGACCGGGCACCTATCCACACACATTAGCGCTATACTCTTATAGTAGTGGTTCATATGTAGTAATGTTGAAACCAGGGGCTAAACCCATATGTAACAACTCATGCGCCAATGGATAAGAGTTTGGGTACATGGTTGTGGTTCTATGGATGTGCGTCAGGGTTGGGGCTAGGCCCCATCCCCTACTCCGTCCAGATTACACCATATATCAGTTTAAATATAAACTTTTAACATAGTATAACAAGACATGCCACGGGTGGGCTGGTATCCCAGCTCCGCCAAATATTTCGCCGCCGAGACCGAAGGTCACGGGTTCGAATCCATGGGAGTCCAATAAATTTGCCAAACAATCGACCAATGGAGGGGTGTCGCGTGGCAGCCCAAGAATGGCCATGTGGCACAATGTTATTCACCCAGCTAATAGCCATGTATCAGGCGCTTACCGGTCCATGCAACTGCCAACGTGTCTGCCTTGTCAGCGCACCAACTGTACCTTCCACATCACCCCGTGCCACATGTCACCCTTGCAGTGGTGCCATGTGTCACAATATGACTTATCCACATCTGCACCTGCCCATGTCTGCGCCTGTCCACGTTAGCATGCCAACACACCCTGCCACATCACCAGTACGATTGTATGACCTGTACAGTCAACTGCCACATTAGCACTGTACAGTCACCAATTTTTGCTTGTTTGGAAAAATTAACAGAACGCGATATCTTTCGCATACAACGTCTGTTTGATCTTGTCCAGGTTGCGTTGGGTTTGTATCAACTAGGCCTACACACACATCCGTTTTGAATCCATTCTGATCACTTTTATTTTTAGGCCTTCCTAGACCCATTTTGATTCCTGGATCCATTCTGGATCAAGCAAGGTTCTGGGAAACTGGGATTTTCTTACAGTTGATTTGAATGGTCTATTTGGGGGTTTAATAACAGTGTGGAATCACAACATTACCTTAATGAACTCTTGTTCGTTATCCTCATAATTGTGTGCAGAAGTTTGTAGCAACAATTTGGGGCTATCCTTTGCAATGCTCAATGTTTATGGACGTATCATGAGAGACAACATTATTGGGATAGGGTGATAAATTCAGAATGATTTAAGTCTGAAAACCTTATTATGGGGGGAGATTTAAACTTTACCTTAAACATGAGAGAAGTTTTAGGGATAGTGTAAGGGTCGATCATCTAGTTGAGTTTTTCTCTAATAGATTTGAAGTTGTTGGACTAGTAGATGTTGCTCCAATTAAACTGTCTTTCCTATAGCAATAACAATTTTGTAAAGGAAGTGATGTTCAAACAATTGGATAGATTTGTGGTACATAATTTGGTTTTGCAGATGTTTCCATGTTATAGATCCTAGGTTGATTCCAGTAGGTGCTCAGATAAATCTCCTATATTCCTTGAGATTGAACTTGACGAAACTAGACTCGAAACCTTGAATTTTAATTTGGGGTGGTTGAAGGAAGAGGTTTTTACCAGGATGGTTAAGGAAAATCAAAAGTCGTTTGATTCCACATTGCACCTCTCTACTAGTGAACAATTTGTTTTGGCTCTAAAAAATATTAAGAAGGAAGTGGAAATTTGGGAAAGGGTAAGATATAGGGCTCGAGATCACAATCTAATTGAAGTGGAAAGAGAAGTGGAGGAGGTGGTAGCAGGTCTTGGTGATGGTTCTGAAGTGGAACAATTGGCTAGATTGAAATAGCTTGAGTCAAAGAGGATTAAACTATTGTTGGACAAGGACAAAGATTAATGAATTAAGAGTAGAGCTTCTTGGATCAAGTTGGGGGGTAATAATGCTAAGTTCTTTCACTCCTTCGCCATCCATTGAGGAATGTTAATACTATTTGGGAAATGCAAGATCAAGGTGGTAATAATATCAAATGATTTAAAGGATTAACATAACTTGGGGTTAAACATTTTGAAGGGTTGTACAAGGAACCTGAGAGGGCGAGTTTGATTGAGATTTTAAAACTCATCTCCTATTTCCTGAGAATGATTAATGAGGAGATTAATGAGGACTTGTACAGTCCCGTGACTAAGAAGGATTTACTTTTTTATCTTACAGTATTTTAAGAAGGACAAGAGCCCCAAACTTGATGGGTGGTCAGTGGAATTCTTTATAGAGTTCTTTGATATGTTCGGTTTGGATCTGTTGAGAGTGGTGGAGGAGGTAAGAAATTTTGGAAGGATGGATCACAATTTAAATGCAACCTTTATAACCTTGATTCCAAAACAGGACTACCTAGAGTCTTTTGATGGGTTTCGACCTATCTTATTGTGAAATTTACTATACAAGATAATTGAAAAAGTGATGGCATCTAGGTTGAAGACAATTGTTTTTTAATACATCTAGGTTGAACATTTTGGATTTCTACAAGGAAGACAAATCCATGAGGCCATTGGTACATCACAAGAAGGTCTTCATTCTATACAAATTCCATGCATTCTAGCGGTTGTAATCAATCTTAATTTATCAAAGACATATGACAAGGTGTCATGTCCACATCATGTCTAACCAATGGAAATCTCTATCTATGTCTTTTCCTTTCATAGGCTCTCATATGGCCTAGTGCATGGGTGATGGAACACAAGTGAGAATCAGGGTAGATGCAATAATGGGATACAATAGGAATATATTCCTTTCGGGAGACTTGGTCTAACATTTAGGAGAGATTGGGAGAACAAGGTCCTCATTTCAATAAATAAGTATATGGAAACAACTATGTGGAAACAAGGTTGGTTGAGCTCAGCTGATATAGGACTAGATGGAGAGCTTGTGAGGCATTGGATGTTGGGTACGTGTTATATTATTTTCGCATTGTTCAACGAGAGGGGGGTCACAAGGGGGTCGCATGGGGGCGGTAGTTGCCCCGTAAGGGGGCCTTGAAGGGGCCTGCCAAGTGAAAAATCATAGATAGGTTTTTATCGAGCAATTTTTCTCGGTATGGTTTTCGCCTTTGGCGGTTTTATGGAACACATTTGTGTGGTCCATGGTAATGTAATTTCGGTTAAGGAACTATGGTTGAATTCTATTATTAGTTTTTAATATCCACAACTAATACTTCTAAATAGCATATCTATAAATTAGTTGTTAATATCCACATGCTACAACAATGTAGATACTTCTAAATATTTTCACTCATATTTGAACCAGGTTTAATCAATCGTAGAGACATACAAAGGGTGCACTCATCCAGAGTCAAGAGGGAAACAACCCAGATCGTACGCTAAGGTCCCTAAACAATTGCTTAGTGGAAAAGGAAGTGATCCAGCGATGACAACTAGGAGGTGGTCTTGGAAGCAACCATCCTTGGAAGAAAGCGTAATAGCTCAAAAGATCTTGAGGGCAAGAAATAAAACATCAATTTCTGATAATGTTGAAGATATGGTGCAAAAAAATTAATATGATGCTAATTTATATGATCAAACATATTCACATTTTTTTTTATTTTTGGGTGTATATCCTCTTTTATCAACTATATATTTTATAAATGTATAAATTTTAAATGTGAAGGAATATGTATAATAATATGGATAAGAATAAGCCCGCAGGGGTGTAGACCGATTGGCAAGTGCCGTGTAAATGGAAGGAACTATGTAAAATGAGGTCTCAAGGTCGATTCTCACCCCGATTT
>ML809182.1:20752-32266 GCA_009831015.1 Picea engelmannii
ATTGAAGAATACCCTTCTTGTTAAGGGGGAGTGTTAAAATAATGTAACTGCAAAGAGTATTCTTATTATTATTGTTATTTTATTCATAGGATTAATCCCCATTGTGGATTAATCATGTCGGTAATTGTATTAGGACCAAATTCCCCTTTTGCGGATTGGTCATCAGACAATTATAATAGGCAGAATAAGAAGTCGGCCCCAACAGTTATTATTGAGACCCAGAATTAAATTAAAGGTGGGTTTACCCACCCAGAGTGAGAGGTCGGCCCCGCCAGTGAAGACCTTTCACACATGCTAGTCTTGTATATATAGGGAGGGTAGCGCCTCACTTTATCACACAACTCACTTGCTCATTTTCTTAAGAGGCAGCTGCAATTACCAGTTGGAGAGAGGAGAAGAAGAGTGGCACATCTTTTGGAGAGGACTATCTGTATTGGTTTGAGTTATCTCTTGAACATTGTATTGGCAATTTATGATAAGGAAGTTTTTGCTGGGTTTTCTTCCCCTAGAGGGTTTCCCAGGATAAATGTTGTGTCTCTTCTAAATGTGTATTTCTCAGTGATCTTGTTCTTATGTTGTTCTTATCTATTGAAATGCAAAGAACTATAATAATGGCATAAACATTAACACAAACAAGACCCCCATCCAGACTCACTCTAATGATAGACACAAAGGTTTGACATCATAAGATATACATTCAATTTTTGACCCAGAAAAGCACTAATGGACAACCGTTTATTTGTGGAAGGAAAGACACACAAGACACAACCACATGATGATGTAACTAGGCAAAAATCAATGACACAAGAAAAAAATGTAATAGATAACTGAAGGGAAAAAGACATTGCAAGGAAAATGTAAATTGTTGCCCTAAAACTTTAAAAAATAAGCAAGAAGGAAATACTGAAATGACAATGCGGAAAAGGAAAGGACCTACTCTAAAGCTACTCTAACACCGCCCCAAAACCCCAAAATGGTTTGGGACTATGTCCCTCACTAAAAGAAGAACTTGAAGCGTTTCCCATTGACAAGAAGCCCTATAAGTTCACCCTCCAAATCAGTCAGTTGAAATGTGTTTGGCCCTACTGATGAATCAATGATGTATGGGCCCAATCAAAGACTGTCGAACTTGACGTGGTCACCTGATTTCTCGGTTTTCTTGTCCCACAACAAGACCATGTCACCAACATGAAATTTGTTGCCCTTTTCCTTTCTGTCAAATACCCTTTTGGTATGTTCTTGGTAATTTGTAAACTGTAACATCCCCGACCACCTAGGCCGGGCCATGCTACTCCACAAAACACTCTGATACCATATTGTAACATACCCGCCATTCAACTGGGCTATGCCACGTAAATTTTTTTGAACTGTATGCAAATTAAACATATACACACAAAAACTCTTGCAGAACTTTATATATAAAACTTAAAACAAAAAAATATATTTTGTAATTGAACAGATTCATACGGAAATAACAGTAAACATATACATGCAACATAGACATGCAATACCCATAAATATAAAGACAGTTATAAACGATACATAGGAAAAACCCATAAAAATAAACCCATAAATAATAATGCAGCATGTAATTTAATACATAATTGACACTTATCATAGTAAAAATATCACCAACTGCGTGCAGACCTTCCACAAACCTCCCAACCTTAGACCACGCTGTTCATCACTCTCAACAGTGGGTCACCCCTGAGCTGGGACTAAACTCCACCCAGGTAAAGGGATTTCCTAACCAGGCTGATGTATCTCAGACAACGGGAAAGACTCTGTCACATGTGCCACTCAAACTAATAGCCTATAGTCCCTCATTCTCCACATGCCTGTCCCACCCCAGGAAGTGCGCCCCTTCTCTGCTCAACAGTCCCTCGACTGCCCCACTTCCTTTCCAGGGCTTCAACAACAGGCCAGACAGGAAGTCTTAGAGCCCCGTAACTGTAGTTTAGCACCTTCGGGAAATCAATTCCCAACAATTCTCTCACCTAGAGATAAATTGTTCATGGGCCTAACAACCCTCCTCTTCAGTATCCCACGGGCCTGACAACCCGCTTCTTCAATCCAGCTTCCAAGCTAACCAGGTACAAAAACATGTATGGGTATGGATACAGGTTCAGGTACAGTGACATGAAGGTACTGATGACAGCTGAATGAGTGAGTGAATGATCATGAAATGATTGGAAGATAAACTAAGTCTAAACCATATGTATGCATGTCCCCAACTTGACACTTGTCATGTTGAGAGCTACTTTGGCCCGCTTGTCCCCATCCTTAGAACTTAGGATAAAATAATTATCCATACTTTATACTTTAAGGAATATTAATATAATATTCCTTTTTGGATTAAGCTCCCTAGCTTAGCCATTTTCCTTAACTTTTAGCCCCCCCACTTTCCCTAACTAGTGGAATTTAGTCCCCCATACTCTTTTATCGTGGTCGGTCTACATGCAACGATGTATTTATATTAATAATAAGACATATACAAAAATAGGTTCACTGACCTTTAGTATCTAGGCTCTCCAGCCTAATAAACACATAAGCCTCCTAGCTTATAATAACTGGCTCACCAACCTATACAACACAACATATACACAAAGGCTCCCTGGCCTCAAAATTGCACGCACTTAAGTTTGTTGCGCGCGGTATCTTGGAATGTGCACCCTTCATCATTTTAGTGTGCAGTACATGTGTGCACTATACCATGGAAGGTGCATACAAAAATGATATAAAAAAACTCACCAACTTAAGTACATTTGCATCTACATTTACATTTGGGTTCGGCCTAGGGGTATTACAATCCCCTCTCCTTATTTATGCACCGTCCGTAGTGCATTATGTACACATATCAACAAGATTTCTGAAATCTTAAAAAAGATGCGGGTATTCTGTCCACATTGCATCCTCATGCTCCCAAGTAGTGTCCTCAAGACCGTATCAGGTCCATTGGACCTTTACAAGCCCTATGGCTCGATTTCGAAGATGTTTAATTTTCTGGTCCAGAATGCGTACCGACTGTACTTGAAAAATGCCTTCTTGCTCCACCTGAATCACATTCCAATCAATAATATGATTAACATCAGGCATATATTTCTTGAACAATGATACATGGAATACATTATGAACAAACATAGATGCAGACAATGCAATCATATAATCTACTGGAACAATCCTCTCTAGGATTTCAAACGATCCATAATAGCGAGATGCCAACTTTGAACAATTTCCCAACTTCAGAGAACTTCTGTTGGCCTTCACTTTCAAGAATACATGGTCTCCAACTTTAAATTCCTTGGGAGTTCTACCCTTATCAACACAGATTTTTTGCATGTCTTGGACAACCTTTAAATTTAGTTTTATTTTCAACATTTTCTCCTCCATTTCCCTGAGTAAATCTGGCCCAACCACTGCTCTATCTGCTGGGTTATCCCAGCTTACCAGTGTGTTGCACCTTCTGCCATAAAATGTCTCAAATGAGCTCATCTTTAGAGATGTTTGGTACCCATTGTTATA
Organism: Picea engelmannii; assembly: GCA_009831015.1. NCBI lineage: Eukaryota > Viridiplantae > Streptophyta > Pinopsida > Pinales > Pinaceae > Picea > Picea engelmannii. The sequence continues at coordinate 24,275 of ML809182.1, forward strand.
AGCAAACTCTACTAAGTGTAGGTAGTCCTCCCATTTTGATGGTTTATCCATCACATACATCCTCAACATATCCTCAATCACTTGATTCACCCTCTCTGTTTGTCCATCTGATTCTGGATGATAAGCTATACTAAAATTCAAATTTGTTCCAAATCCATCAAATAATCCCTTCCAAAAATTTGAGGTAAATTTTGGATCTCTATCAGACACAATTGTCTTGGATATACCATGTAATTGAGCAATTTCTCTCATATAAACATCAACAATGTTGGTTGCCTTGTGAGTGAGCTTTACTGTAATAAAATGGACAACTTTAGTAAGCTTATCCACCACTACCATGATAAAATCATGTTGTTTGTTTGTTTTGGGCAGTTTGGTGATGAAATCTATTGTTACAACTTCCCATTTCCACTCAAGAATGGGTAATGGCTGTAGCAAACCAGTTGGGTGTCTATTCTCAGCTTTTACCTTTTGACATTCCACACATTTGACAATAAAATCAACAACTTCTTTCTTCATTCCTGGCCAATAATATTGACTTTTGACAGTTGCAATAGTTTTATGATATCATGGGTGCCCAGCATAAGGTACATTATGCATTTATCTCAATATCAGTTTTTTCAATTCCTGAGAATTTAGTACATAAATTTTGCCCCTGTATATGAGAATTTTATCATTTTCTAGCTTATAGTCTTGAATTTTTTGGTGCAAAATACCTTGCTGTAATTTTTCCACTAATTCATTGTATTGCAAATATGATTTTGTAGCCTCCAAAATTATGTTTTTCAAATCTGATTGGTACATGCTAATGGCTATAACATGCAACTCATGGACTCTTCTGCTGAGTGCATCAACCACTTTGTTCTCTTTCCCCTTGATATGCTTTATATCAATGTCATATTCACTGAGAAATTCTAACCATCTGCTTTGTCTAGCATTTAAAGTTGGTTGATCAAATAAATATTTCAGACCATTATGGTCTGTTCTGAGCTCAAACCTTTTCCCCATGGGGTAGTGTCTCCATTTCCTCAAGGCATGCACTATGACTACCAACTCCAAATCATGAGTGGCATAGTGCCTTTCACGCTCCTTCAACTTTCTTGCTTCATAACATACAACAAATCCATTTTGACTGAGGACTCCACCAAATCCTTCTTTACATGCATCTGTGTATAAAATGAAGTCTTCATTTGGATCCACAATCCTTAAAATTGGAGCACTAGTTAATAATTGTTTCAAGTCTTGGAAACTCTTTTCACAATTCAATGTACACGAAAACTTCAAACCTTTCTTTTGCAAGGAAGTGATTGGGTGTGTAATCTTTGAGAATCCTTCAATAAATATCCTACAGTAATGTGCAAGGCCCATGAATGATCTGACCCCTGTCACATTATTTGGAGTTGACCATCCTCTAATGACTTCTATATTCTCAGGATCCACTGCTATCTCATCCTCTGAAATGATATGTCCCAAATAATGAATTTTCTTCTGATAAAATGAGCACTTGCTCAATTTGACATACAACTGATGCTCCCTTAATACTTGTAATACCATCCTCAAGTGTTCTTCATGCTCTTCCTCCGACTTAGAATATATAAGAATATCATCTAAAAATACAATGACAAACTTATCTACGTATTCTCTGAAAATACCATTCATTAGACACATGAAGACAACTGATGCATTTGATAACCCAAATGGCACCACTGTGAACTCATAATGACCATACCTTGTTCTGAAAGTAGTCTTGCTGATGTCTTCTTCTTTAATTCTTACTTGATGATAACCTGATCTGAGATCAATTTTGGAGAATATTTTTGCATCTTTCAACTGATCAAAGAGGTCATCAATCCTTGGAAAATGATACTTATTCTTCACAGTTACCTTGTTCAACTGCCTAAAGTCAATGCAAAGTCTCAATGTTCCATCCTTTTTCTTCACAAATAAAACTGGGGCACCCCAAGGTGACACACTTGGGCGTATATACCCCTTTTTTCAGGAGATCTTCCAGTGGTATTTGCAATTCCTTCAATTCTGGTGTACTCATCTTGTATGGAGTCTTGGATACTGGAGCTGCTCCAAGCATCAAATTTATGGAGAAATCAATGTCTCTTTTAGGGGGTAATCTTGGTATTTCCTTAAACACATCTTCAAACTTTTTTAGGACTGCATAATCTTCAATATTTTCCACCTTATCTTTAGGTGTCTCTTCCATATGTGCTGCAAATATTTGACATCATTTTCTGTAACATTTCTTGAGCTGCAATGCTGAAATTTCTCTGATGGTTATTGCCCTGGGAATTCCTTGTACTGTCCTTAGGTTCCCTTCCTCATCCAAGCAAGTAAATTCCTTGTTATGACAATCTAGGATAGCATGATGTTGGTCCAACCAATCCATCCCAATTACACAGTCATAGGAACCTAAAGGCAAGATGTTCAAATTTTCCTCGATGTTCAGTCCATTCATGTCCATATGACATGACTTAACCATCTCATTAAATTTTATTTTGGCTCCAGTAGCCAGCTGCACCAACCAAGATTTTCCATGCTTGCTTCTTAGCAAATGCAAATTTTCCACCATCTTAGGATCTATATAACTATGACTAGCTCCTGAATCAATTAAAAAAACAATGGTTTGGTTGTTGATCATACCTTCCACTTCAATCATATGTAGCTGATACTTTGCTTGTTTGTTTTCCAGGGCTGCATAGATCCTTGGTACATTTCTGCCCATGTCCTCCACTGTTTCAGCCTTCTGTACATTGTGAACAGTCCTCACTTTTTCACCTCTGTGAGGGCAGTCTCTAAACATATGATCTCCTTTACAACCACAACATTGAATAGGTCACTGCCTTGGCCTTTGACCCCCTGTCTCAATCGTTCTGGGTTCTATAGAAGTTGGCTATCCCTGAGGATTATTTCTGAAGAATGGTGGCTTAGTTCCCTTCTTCCTCTAATACATCTTGAATTTCTTCTTGTCTTCCCAAGCTTTTTGGAAAGTTGGCCTTGCTTTTTGTTGATCATATAGGCATTTAGCTTTCTTTATGGTCTCCTCCAATGTTTTGGGATCATCATATTGTATTTTTTCACTGATGAATGATGGAAATCCACTCAAATACCTTTGAATCTTCACTGTCTCATCCTTGATGAAAGAAACATACTTCAATAGTTCTAAAAACCTTCTTTCATATTCATCTATGGACATACTCCCAAGCTTGAGTTCAAATAACTCTTTCATTTTCTTATCATAGTATCTCTTAGTCAAGTATTTCTTTCCAAAATACTTATTGAATTCCTTCAAAGTAACATTTTTTTTCTTTAATGTGTTGCACCTGCACAAGTTGATTCCACCACATGGATTCCTTTCCCTTTAGTTGATAGATGACAATTCTTCCTTCTGCATGAGAAGAATAATTATGTAATTGAAAATACTTCCCCATGCCCAACAACCATGTCTCTACATCTTCATCCTTCTTGTGCTCACCATCAAATTTAAGAGGTTTGATTTTGTTCATTTCTCCTTGTAGCTCATCTACTCTATACCTCTTATGCTTCCTGATAGGGGATGGAATTGAACTACTATGTGCTCTCTCATTGGAATGCCTCGGGGAGTGATGGTGATGTCTACGAACACTTCTTGTTCTTCTTTTCTCATTAGGAGACACATGACTTCCTGATTTTCTCGAGCCACTCTCCTTATCCAATTTATTTTCTATTCTGTTCAAGCTCTGCAATAACTTCATGTTGAAGTCCTCCTTCTACTCCTTGGTTCTCATAAGTCTCTCATTATCATCTTTATGGTTTTGGAAATCCTTCTGCAAATTTTTAATGGTCTCTACCATATTCATGTTTTCATCCCTTCCTTCTCCATGTCCAATGGAGTTTGTTCCTTCAATGCCCGTATGGACATCCATCCCTTTGATCTCATCTTCTTGGCTATAAGCCCCCTGTGCATCTTCCATTCCTCATCCACTCTGTGTTGATCCTTATCTGATCTAGTTGTTGTTAACTCTGCAAAATGTGTAGCCAACAGAACTTTGTCAGGCTAACTCTTTCAACAATTTCATGAAAATATGAACCATTATGGTTCAATAATGCATCATAATTCTTTCTTCCTATTTACTGAAAATTTGATTACTTAGATCAATTTTCTGGGTGAATAATTATATTCTATTGTCCAATACCTTTTCGACGCCTGCTTCCATGCTCAATTCTGACTCTTGAACATAAAGTTATGGTTATTTGAAAATTTTTCATTAATTTATCTGTTCACTCTTCACCTTGGTGCAATTCTGTGCTGTAATTATGTATTTTTGCACCTCCTCCATTAGAGTTTTAGTAGGACCTCAATTCAGTTTCTTCATATACATATTTTGGACAGTCTATCCAAGTTTCACCTCTTTTCGGATTCCGGGTTGCTAGTTACAACCTGCTGAAGTTCTAAGCCAATTAGTGTTTTTGATATGGAATGCTACATGTACCTTCTTTTCCATATTAAACATTTTTAACCTACCCATAAATTTAATTTAGTTCTAGGACTATCTTCTATGTTTCAATAGATTTCCATTGACTTCTCCTGTGCCTCAATCTGATTCTGGAGCAGAAAGTTATGGCCCTTCGAAGTTATTTGGATCTTAAAATTTACCCTTCACTGTTTGTCCTGTAATTATGTCATAAAAGCTCCGTTTGACGAACGATTTACACCATTAGAAATCTCTCTTCGGGCTCTTTCATTTAAGAAAACGTTGTTATGGGCCTAAAAAACATGCTGCAAAAAGATGTCCTTCAAATAGTATAAAACGTCACAGAAATTCGTTGGTTTTATGCTCTTGTACACCATCCAAATGACTTCGCGCGCACAAATTTCAATCTATACACCCATATTTAGCATGCGCAACAAAACCATAAGGTAGCGCATGCTCTGTGCACTTATAACCAATGTGGATCACTTCTTTGTCGCACCAATAACTGTTGCGCACTACTTTTGTGTCGCGTGCCAATATCCACCGTGCACAATTTTGGTTCATGCACTAATACTTGTTGCACACAATTTCTATGTCTCGCGCTAATATTCCACGTTCATTTTACTCTACACGTTGCACCGTGCCAAAGTTTAATACGCCCCCATCGCACATCAGTACTCTGCATGCACCATTAACTAAATTTTCGCGCGACAACATATACCCACATTGCGTGCACACCAATAACATTCCTCTGCACTCTGTCAATACTGCGCACACTACGCAGGTCATTATTATGTGTGCACACCGCGTGCACCAGTATTAAGCATGCACCACTCAATCCACATCGCGCAATGCTAAATTTAGTGTGCACATCCGCGTGCCAAAATTTTCCGCGCATTACCACTCTGCATCGCGCAACACCAAAATTAAGTGCGCACACCCATGCACCAATATTTTTCATGCATTACCACTCTGCATTGCGCAGAGACAAATTTTAAGTGCGCACACTCGCACACCAATATTTTCCGCACAATGTCACTCTGCACCGCGCAACGCCAAATTTTAGAGCACGCACCCACACATCAATATTTTTCCACATATCACAAGCTTTTCACTGCACATCATGCATTTTTAGTGCCCCCACCGGCACACATTCATTTTCATGCGCATCAATTTCTCATGAATTTCGCTACAGAAATTGGGGCTTTTGCCAATTTTTTTCCCAATTTTCACCATAGACATTGTGCAACTATGAAATTTGTTCAATTTCACCCTGCTAACAACAATTCAACCTCTACAACAACAAATCGTTGTTGGTTGACATTTCTGGAACAAATTTTTCCCAAACTCAATTTACGAATTGAGAATTTTAATCAACTAATCTCGCTCCATCTGTCAGGGCTTTACTGTAACTTCAAATTCGACTAATTCCAAGCCTGAGTTTGCTAGAATAGATATTAAATCAAGAATATTTCACCACTTGGCCAAATTTCTCAATTTTCCCATGAATTTAATAACAAAAATTGGGTCTTTTGGCCAATTCTACGTCGTTGCTTCTAAATTTTACCATGGACACTCTGTAACTTGAAATTTGGCCCCTTCGAAATCAATCCTCTATGGAATTTCACTTAAACTCAACTTGCTCGGCCCATCCAGGCTTAGTGTTGAAAACTGAAGCTCTGATACCATATTGTAACATCCCTGCCCACCCAGGCCAGGCCATGCTACTCCAGAAAACGATCTGATACCATATTGTAACATACCCGACATCCAACCGGGCTATGCCACATAAAATTTTTCGAATTGTATGCAAATTAAACATATACACACAAAAACCCTTGCGGAACTTTATATATAAAACTTAAAACAGAAAAATACATTTTGTAAATGCACAGATTCATACGAAAATAACAGTAACCATATACATGCAGCATAGACAGGCAATACCCATAAATATAAAAACATGTATAAACCATACACAGGAAAAACCCATAAAAATAAACACATAAATAATAATGCAACATGTAATTTAACACACAATTGACACTTATCTTGGTAAGAATATCACCAACTGTGTGCAGACCTTCCACGAACCTCCCAGCCTTAGACCACGCTATTCATTACTCTCAACAGTGGGTCACCCCTGAGCTAGGACTAAACTCCACCTGAGTAAAGGGATTTCCTAACCAGGTTGATGTATCTCAGACTATAGGAAAGAATCTGTCACATGTTCCATTCAAACTAACAGCCTACAGTCCTTCATTCCCCACATGCCTGTCCCACCCTAGGAAGTGTGCCCCTTCTTTGCTCAACAGTCCCTCAGCTGCCCCAATTCCTTTCCGGGGCTTCAACAACAGGACGAAAATGAAGTCTCAGAGCCTTGTAGCTGTAGTTTAACACCTTCAGGAAATCAATTCCCAACAATTCTCTCACCTAAAGAGAAATTGCTCACGACCCTGACAACCCGCCTCTTCAGTATCCCACGAGCCTGACAACCCGCTTCTTCAATCCAGCTCCCAAGCTAACTAGGTACAAAAACATGTATGGGTATAGATACATGTTCAGGTACAGTGACAGGAAGGTACATAGGACAACTGAATGAGTGAGTGAATGATCATGGAATGATTGGAAAATGAACTAAGTCTAAGCCATATGTATGCATGTCCCCAACTTAACACTTGTCATGTTGAGAGCTACTTTGGCCCACTTGTCCCCATCCTTAGAACTTAGGATAAAATAATTATCCATACTTTATACTTTAAAAAATATTAATATAATATTCCTTTTTGGCTTAAGCTCCCTAGCGTAGCCCTTTTCCTTAATTTTTAGCCCCCCCCCTTTCCCTAACTAGTGGATTTTAGTCCCCCATACTCTTTTATCGTGGTCGGTTTACACACAACAATATATTTATATTAATGATAAGACATATACAAAAATAGACTCATTGACCTTTAGCATCTAGGCTCTCCAGCCTAATAAACACATAAGCCTCCTAGCTTATAATAACTGGCTCACCAGCCTATACAACACAACATATACACAAAGTCTCCTTGGCCTCAAAATTGCGTGCACTTAAGTTTGCTGCGTGCAGTATCCTGAAATGTGCATCCTTCATCATTTTAGTGCGTAGTACATGTGCGCACTATACCATGTAAGGTGATTACAAAAATTGTAACGACCCTTGATTATTAAGCATAATTAATTTAATAATAATCCTAAAAGAGTAGCTAAACTGTATTTATATCTTAAAATAACATTTCTAATAGGATATTATTAAATAGTGTTCATAAGGGTTAATGATTGACTTAATTATTAATTAAATTCATTAATTAATAAAGTATTAAATTAATGGTTAAGAATAAAATATAACATTTAATCAAGTTACATATATAAGAAGGGATCACATAAGGATCCCGAGAAGATAAGAGAATTAATGAATGGATAAGGGTAATTAAATGGAGGGATAAGGAATTTAATGCAGGATGGAGTGTCGGTGAAGGAAGGAGGAATAAGGGGGGGAAATGGATTT
>ML809182.1:32366-43509 GCA_009831015.1 Picea engelmannii
CTTGATTATTAAGCATAATTAATTTAATAATAATCCTAAAAGAGTAGCTAAACTGTATTTATATCTTAAAATAACATTTCTAATAGGATATTATTAAATAGTGTTCATAAGGGTTAATGATTGATTTAATTATTAATTAAATTAATTAATTAGTAAAGTATTAAATTAATGGTTAAGAATAAAATATAACATTTAATCAAGTTACGTATATAAGAAGGGATCACATAAGGATCCCGAGAAGATAAGAGAATTAATGAATGGATAAGGGTAATTAAATGGAGGGATAAGGAATTTAATGCAGGATGGAGTGTCGGTGAAGGAAGGAGGAATAAGGGGGGGAAATGGATTTGAGAGGGGGGCATTCTACGAGAGGGGAGAGGATTTTGGGGCAGAGCTTTGAGTATTGGACAGAGTGGAATTTACAGTGCACCGGGGGGCTGCTGGAGGTTTTGGGCTCGAAGGGCTAGGATATCCGTTGATATCCTAGGGCTAGGTGCTACTAGTCGGCAGGGAGGTTGGTTTTGGGTGGTGTCCTATAGAGCAAGATAAAGGAGCAAGCTAAGGGAGCAAGCTAAGGAAGCAAGCGGCAGCATCAGTGTTAAGGTATTTCTTTGAAAATTTATGCATTGTTTTGTATAAAAATTGTTATTGAATTTTATTACTATGAAAATAGATGGCGAATGTGCCAGATTAAGTAACTTTTAAATTTATTGTAGTGTTGTAATTCAATGTTTTTTTTTATTAATTTTAGAGCCATTACAAAAATGATATCAAACAAATCACCAACTTAAGTACATTTTCATTTACATTTACATTTGGGTTCGGCCTAGGGGTATTACATAAACTGTGTATCATCCATAAGTCTATCTTCCTCCAGTTGCACCAACTCGTCAATGCGGTTTTACAATGCTTCCTTGTTGGTGGAAAAGTGTCCCAATAACGTATATGCATGCAACTTCATGTTAATAGGAAAGACTGCATTTAATCCATAGACCAACTCAAAAGGACTCTTACTAGTTGATCTTTTTTGTGTGATTTTGTCTTCCCATAAAGAAAATTTGAGACAACTTCCCCAAGCTCTCTTGTTGTACCCGACTGTCTTTCTGATTATCATGATCAAGTTCTTGTTACTTGATTCCACTAAACCATTTCCCTGTGGGTATTAATCGATCGCATGGGCCAAAGTAATACCATACTGAGAAAAAAATGTTAGTAACTCAATTGATTAGAAAACACTAGCATTATCAGGCATGATCTTCTGTGGGACACCAAATCTGGTGAGGATACTGTCCTCCAAAAACCTGATAATAATATCATTGGAAGATGTCCTAAGTGGCACTACTTCCACCCACCAGGTGAAGTAATAAATGTCTACTAGTATCCATGTATGTCTTGCAATGGAACTCTGTGAAGACTGCCCAACAAAATCAAGGTCCCACTGCTGGAAAGGGGCCTCCACAATTGTTGGATCCAAAGGCAAAGCATGAAGCTTCTGCTTGCCTTCAAATCTTTGGCATGCCTCACATACTCGAACAAAAGAGTGCGCATATCTAAAAAGTGTTGGCCAATAATAGCCCACATGCATAATCTTGTGTGCAGTGGTTCGAGCAGAAAAATGCCCACCACACACTTCAGAATGAAACTCTTTTAAGAGCTCCTTGGACTCATCCAAGTCCACACATCACAAGATCACTCCTTCAAAATTCCTCCATCCTAATCATCCCTGCCACAAACAATACTTGGCAGCACGAAGTTGCAAAGATCACCTCCGTGTCTTGGTAAAGTTAGGGGGATAAGACAAATTTTCTAAATATAAAATGATATCCTGATACCAATTTGAACTCTTGAATGGATCAGTTAAGATATTTACCTGAGCACTTACCTGCCGATCCTCGATAGCCTCCGAGTTCTTCTCTTCCATCAACCTTGATAAACCTTGGCCTCTTACCAACTTGGTAGGCATCACTTCTAAGTCATACTCTTGGATCTTAGTGATCCACCTCCCCTTGATTCCATTACAATCCTTTTGAACCAAAATGTCCTTGACCATGGGGTGGGGGACATAAGTAATGATACACGAGTTCCAAAAGTAAGGCCTAAAGTGGGCCAATCCCTTCAGGAGGGCATAGGATTGCTTCTCCATCAATTTGTAGTTCAATTTTTCTCCTTGCAAGACCTTACTCATGAAGGCTATGGGATGTTCCAATCCATTTTCGTTTTTCTGTAATAAGACAACAACCATAGTTGAATCAGAAACAAAAGAGAAAATTTGAAAATCTTTAGCATAATCAGGACTAATAAGAACAGGTGAGTGACACAAAGCCTGTTTAATATCATTGAAATCCTTCTTGGCTTTGTCACTCCACTTGAGGTTATGGTTTTTCTTCAACATATTAGATATGGGATTGGCTATCTCCACAAAGTTAGCCACGAACCACCTCATGAAGTGAATGACTGAATTCCCTTTCAACTAGATGGGAGTGGGATCTCCATAATACCTTTGACCCTCTCAGGGTCTATCCTTACTCCCTCTTTGGACATAATGTGCTCGAGCAACTTTCCCTCGAACACCCCAAGAATTGACTTCTTCGGGTTGAAAGAGATACCAAGAGACCTGCACCTGTCAAATTTTTTTCTCAAATGATTAACATGGTCATTTCTATTCTTTGAATAAACAATCAAGTCATCCTTATATACTACTATGAATTTAAACAAATAATCTGAAAAAGCGTAATCCATAGCACGTTGAAAAGTTGCACCAACATTCATCAAACCGAAAGGCATGCAGATATATGAATAAATTCCCCAAGGAGTAATGGAAGTTGTCTTATACCTGTCTCGCTTGGCAATCATTACCTGATTGTAACCTGAGAAATCGTCCAACATGGACATCTGTTGGAGCCGGAGGTCACTACTGGATTGCTTGCAGGAGCAGAGCCCGACGCCCATTAGTTTAATGTCACAATTTGTTTTAAAGGGGGGATCAAATGGAGGAAAACTCGAGGAGATATCACTCTAACTCAGGGACTGAGTCTGGTGAGTATGGTGACAAAGGAGGTCCTGATCCAACTTCAGCCAGTGGGTTGATAAAAAGGGTGAGTAGGTGGAAGAATTAGTGAGGAAAATGTACAAACATCTTTGGGCAACAGGCTTACGACTATTTGCAGAAGAAAGAAACCGAATGCAATATCCGCTTGGTTCAGGTTCTCAAGAAACCGAGGAGGACTTGACTGGATCCTCCAATTCCAAGTCACTCAGCGCTGGGAAAATCACAAGAACTGGCTAGAAACATCGTAACTGCTACAGTGGTCCTATCCAACATCATCCTATAACAGCTATAGCTCGACTGGATCCTCCAATTCCGAGCAATTCTAACACAGTGTAACAAAGACATAAAAGAAACTGGCATTCATCAGACAAGAAGTCTCAAGAGTGCATACATAACCAGAGTATCAGTGCTTCATTAAAGATTTACAACCGGGAGCTCAGCTCAACCATTGATGGATACAAAAATGGCTAAAATGCCTTCATATACTGAAACTAACAACAACAACAAGATCGAGATGTAGCATTAAAAGCTTTGCGTCTGCATGGCTTCTGACAATACATAGCTGCAATCTTTGAATGGTCGTGCAACTTATGGCAGACGCGATCGATCCCCTGACAGTTTATTCGGCGAATCGACGTGCCTTTAATTCAATGCAGGACTTTCCATTATGGCGGAGACGATGTCTAACCACCACCAACCGCTTCAATAACTGCTTCTTGGGATTGAAGATGACCTGGCCAACTCAGCACTTTGGGACATGGAAGACTCCTCGTGCTGCCACCTGGAATAAATGAATAGCTTGAAGGACGGGTATGGAGGACAACGCGGGAAGTGAGGTACGACTATGGAATGACGGGGCCACAACCACAAGGACGAAGAAAAGAATGATGAGAGGCGAGAGAGGTGGCGGTGGGTTGTCATAAGTCATAAGGGATATACGCAGAGACGGCGGGAGAATAGACGTGGTAGGCTTAATGTAGTGAGAGGTTGACATGGAGGGAAAGGGATACGTGGCGGGTGATAAGTGGACGACGAGAAGGAGGGATGACCACGCGGACCAAGGAGCGGAGGAGGACAGGCGATACACGGCAGCAGGAGAAAGGTGATTATGAAGGATGATATGACGGGAGGAGGGCCCATGCTAGCTAAACGCGGGGCGGTTGAGTAGGACGAGGCTGCGCGAGCACCGTTGATCCGGGCGCTATGATTTCAGCCGTCGGAAGCTGCATCCATGATTCCGGACCCCCCCCTCCGCTTAAAGGTAGAAAGGCAAGGGGGGTCCGGAATTACCTTTATCGCCGTTGATCCGGGTGTGTCGATCTGGGCCGTTGGAGAGGTGCGCCCCCCCCCCGCTTAAAGGTAGAAAGGCAAGGGGGGTCCAGAATTCAACCTGTGCCGTTGATCCGGGCGCGCGAATCACTGCCGCTCGATCATGGTCGTTACTTACCCTGGGGTGCATTATCACCGAAACTTTGGATAAGTGGGTTTTTAACCCCTTCTTTTATGTTCTAGCCCCCCTTACAAGAAATATTGCTAACATTTGGCTCCATGGGGGATAGAGTCGTCCCTGTGATGGTCTAAGAACTCTTTTGCAGACTTAGTGCCTTAGCTGTTGGGCTATGGAGTCATTTATTAGTCCGAAAAACAAAAACAGACACAATATTTACAAAACAAAACAAAAAGAGCCGACTGCGGCTCACAAAAAACATTTTTTTAAGAAATGCCCATTTACTGGGCTACTGAAAACTTCATTGCCTTCCAGATCCTGCAATCTGTAAGTGTTGTTTGAAAATACTTCAAGGATCTTGAAAGGCCCAAACCAGAGGGCATCAAATTTGCTGTGTTTGCCCCTTTCTTGCCTAGGTGCATCCCACTTAAGTACCAGGTCACCCTGTTTGAATTCTTTCTTTCTGTTCTTCCTGTTAAAGGCCTACTTGATCTTCTGCTGATGATTGTAGGCTCTGTCTCTGACCTGTTCTCTAATCTGCTGCACTTCCACCATCTGATGAATCCTTCTGAGCACATGGTTAGGTTCTCCTTCAAAGTCCTGGAGGATATTCACCATAGGTAAGGCGAGCTGAGTGGGGAAAACGACCTCTATTCCATAAACCAGCTGGAAAGGTGAGATGCCCAGCGATTTCTTTGTTGTCACCCGATCAGCCCAAAGAGAAAATTTGAGCTTTGAGTCCCAGGCTCTTTTATTGTCTTCCAGTAGCTTCTTGATAAGCTTGATTAGGATTTTATTGGAAGACTCTGCTAGTCTGTTCCCTTGAGGATAGTAGGGAGTGGAGTGAATTAGTGCAATCTGGAATTGTTTGCAGAATTTGACCAGAGGCTCAGACCGAAAGGGAGAGGCATTATCAGTAACGATTCTGCTGGGGCAACCAAATCTGGCTATGATATCTTCGAGGAAGCTGATGATCACTTTGTGTGAAGTGCTTCTGGTGGGGACAACTTCTATCCATTTAGTAAAGTAATTGGTTGCAGTCAGAATCCATCTGTGCTGGCCACTTGAGGGGGGATGAATCTCTCCGATAAAGTCCAATCCCCACTGCTCAAAGGGTGCTGAGACCACCACAGGCTTTAATGGCAGGGATTTGAGCTGCTGCTTTCCTGAAAATTTCTGGCATTTAATGCAAGCTCTGATTTCCCTGCAGACATCAGGAAACAAGGTAGGCCAGTAGTATCCAGCTCGGAGGATCTTGTGAGTTGTGGTCTTCCAAAAATGATGGCCTCCACAGAGGCCGCTATGGAAATCGATCATAACCTTTTGTGCCTGCTGCAGATCTAGGCACCTTAGTAATACCCCCAGGGGGTCTTTCCAATATAAGGTTTGGCCAATGAGGCAATACCTGACAACTTTGAGATTTAAAGCTCTTGCCTTGCTTTTTTCCATTCCATCAGGGGGCCTCAATTCTTGTAGAAAATACAAGATATCCTTGTACCAGGCACAAGTTGCTAATGGCACAGCTCTTTGGGAACTCCAATCGGATGATTCAGTTTGCTTGTTGATGAGATTGATTCCTAAGGCTCTGCAATTGGATTTAGTTAGTAACTTGGCTAAACCCTACCCCTTCACCATCTTGGTGGGCTTAATCTCCAGATCAAATTCTAGGATCCTAGCGATCCATTTACCTCTTCTCCCGTCTATATCAGGCTGTATAAGAATGTCCTTCATTGAGGTTGAAGGGACATACGCAGTGATTTTTGAATGCAAGACATAGACTCTGAAAGCCTTGAGGGTTTTCACCAGGGCATAAGCCTGCTTCTCCATGATTTCGTATCGGAGTTCTGCATCTCTCAGTGCCTTGCTAAATAAAGCAATGGGCTGCTCTTGCCCTTGATCATTTTTCTGCAGTAAGACTGCTGTTACTGTATCAAAAGAAGCAAAATAAAATATCAGAAAATATTTGGAATAATCTGACTGATTAGTACAGGTGCCTCAGTCAACGCCTTCTTTATTAGATCGAAAGATTCTCTGGGCTCGAAGGTCCATTTCACTTCATTCCCCTTCTTGAGCATGGCTGTGATGTGTTTTACCAACTCAACAAAATTTGAAACAAATCTCCTCAGAAAATTAATCCTTCCCAAAAATGCCTGAACCTCTTTCTTAGACCTGGGAAGGGACAGGGCCTGAATCGCTTCTACCCTGTCGGGATCAATCCTTACTCCCTCTGCTGATACTATATGGCCTAACAACTTTCCCTCTTGCATGGAAAACAATGATTTTTTGGGGTTTAAAGATAGGCCATACCTCCAACACTTTTGGAAAACCTTCTTCAAGTGGTGGCAGTGTTCTTCATTAGTCTTGGAGAAGACTGTGATGTCATCTAGATATATCACCACAAACTGATCCTTCTCTCCGATGAAGGCTATGTCCATGGCTCGCTGAAATGTTGCTCCTGTGTTCATTAGTCCGAAAGGCATTTTGGCATACATGAATGTGCCCCAAGGAGTGGTGAAGGCTGTTTTTTCCCTATCCTCAGGCATGACTGATATCTGATTGTAGCCAGAAAATCCATCAATCATAGATATCCTAGATGCACCAGTGACCTTCTGCAATATATGTTCCATGTTGGGCAGGGGATAATTGTCCTTCCTTGAGTTCCGGTTCAGGTTCCTGAAATCGACACAGAGTCTGATTTCTCCGCTCTTCTTTCTCACTGGGACCAAGTTGGCTACCCAGTCAGAATATCTCAGGGGGACAATGATCTGAGCATCCAATAGCTTTTTCACTTCCCTCTCCATGACAGGTAGCAGCATGGGATTTATCTGTCTCAGCTTCTGCTTGAATGGCTTAGCCTCTTCTTTTAGTGGAATCTTGTGCTCAATGACTGATGTGTCATATGTCTTGAGGTCTTCATAGGTCCATGCAAACACATCAGCAAACTCCCTTAGCAACTCAATATATTTGGCCCTCTTCTCCTTGGTCAAACTCCTTGACAATTTGACACACTTGGGTTCCTCAGGTGTGCCTATGTTGCACTCAGCTGTATCATCATCATCACCTAAGATTCTTCCCCTTACTGCCACATCATTCCCATCGAACAATCTTTCTAATGGGATCATACCTCTTGGTATGTGATTGCTCGATAGTTGAATAATCTGGTGGTTAGCCATTTCATTCAAAAACTCCTTAGGGTGGTGGTCACTTTCCACGTCAGAATCCTCATCTATGTGTAACGCAAAAAATTCATCCACAGATTGGAGAAACTTTTCGATCTCCTGATCATCTTCAAATACCCTCCAATGCTTGACATTGTCTGGTACAGAGGGTCTGTATTTTATTTCAACCTTGGACCTGACAGTGGGAAACTCAGGAACTTCGAGCAGACTAGCTGTGAAAGCTAAACAGTCGGCTGGGGCATTTTCTTCCCTTGGAATGAAAGAGATGTTAAAAGCCAGGAAGAAATTATCCACAAGGTCCCATACCTCGTTCCTGTAATTCCTGAGTCGAGGATGCTTGGTCTGATAAACATTTTTTACCTGCTGGACAATCAACTCTGAATCCCCAAACACATCCATTTCCTCAATTCCCATCTTCTTTGTAGCTCTCAATCCCAGGACCAGAGCTTCATACTCTGCCACATTGTTGGTGACTTCAAATTCTAGCTTGTATGACAGAGATATGGTCTCATGAGAGGGGGATATGAATACTATTCCGGCACTTGCACCCATACTGGAGGAAGCTCCATCAAAGAACATATTCCAAACAGAGGTGGTTGGAGGGGGTGTCTCCTGATTAAGAATAGACTGCTTTCTGACCTGTAAAGGGGGTTCGGGAGTTTCAGTGAGCTGCAGCAAAATGGAGCCTAAATCAGTGTCCAAGGCGTAGATGGGATGATTAGTGGGGTTTTCTTCGTCACTGACAATGTAGGCCAGCTGGGCTTCTCTGTACAGTCTCCTATGTTCCCCTCCAAAGATTGGAATGGTGGCATATGTGAGATCCATCTGCAAGGTTCCCCCCAGTCTCTTAATCCAAGATCTTGACAACAACATGCCAAACTTAGGGGGGACATCAGCTACCACAATATCCATGACCATACTCTTCATGGGCAACTGAAATAGCGAAACCACCAGGTCCTTAATGACTCCCAAACATTGCACCCTCCTAGAGTCGAAAGAATAGAGGTCATGATAGGCTCGGGTGACTTCCAGTCCTAATTCTTCCATGACGGATTTGGGCATGAGGTTGTGGGAAGCTCCTGAATCCATAAGGAAATTATGCAGTACCTTGTCATGTATGTTCAGGGAGGTGTAGAAGGGAGGGGATGAATCATCTCTGTCTTCTACCATGGGACCTAGGACAACTGCAGGCCTTTCACCTTGGAGGTTTATGGAGTCTGTGAGAGGGTATGAGGTTTCGGACTTTAGCAGTTCAGAGAAGCGTTTTTTGAATTCCCCATGTTTAATTAACTCAGTGAGTGGCACAGGAATTCTGATTTTTTGAATTTCATGTTCGAAATTGAAAGAAGACATAGGCTTTGGGATTTCTCTAATTTCAGGAACATGATTATGGACAATGGGGGAGAGAGGTTGGGCCTTCTTACCTCTGTCTGCTACTTCATTAGCAGGTTTCTCTGTTCTATTGGATGGCTCAGGAATGTCAGGTGCTGCTGCCCTTTTGTCAGACCTTAAGTTGTACCTGCCTCGGCCGCCGCTAGATTTGTCTCCTTTGCTCAATTCGTTCAGCTGACCATCCATGAGAGAATCTTCATATGCTGATTGGGTCAGATGAGGGAAAGGGAGAGTGACTTATACACTGTGGATTTTAGGCTCAGGCTCTTCTGCTTCCCCTTCTTCTTCATCGACCACAAAATTATTCTGGAAGGGAGCCTAAATTCTTTGGTCGTCTCTGTCTCTTTCCTTCTCTCTGTGCATAGTTGGAGGAACAAAATTATTTGGATTTCTGAAACCTCCTTTATTTTCGGTGTTCTGAGGGCCCTTGTACATTTGCTTCCTTTCCACCTTCAATCTCTCCACCTCTTCTTTAAGGAGGTTCATAACTCGGGTCAACTCATTTACTTGAGAGTGGGGCAATGATGGGCCAGAAGTTGAGGCTTCTGATTTTTCCTTTCTTCTGTCTGTGTCGGCCTGGCTTCTCAGTCTGTCAGCTGCCAACATGTTGGATTCCACCTCTATAGCTGCATCTTGCATCTGAGCTAAAGAGGTGGCTCTTCTTTCTCTTAACACGAGACATAAATCAGGGTCAAATGCGCCAGCATAGGAAATTTGAGCAGAGGCCTCTGAGGGTTTAATCTCCGTAGGAATCTTGTTGTACATCTTATTAAATCTTTTGGAGAAGTCTGAGACAGACTCCCCTTCCATTTTCCTCAGAGACCCAAACTCAGTCATGTAATACATATAATCTTTTATGTCTCCCCACTGCCTCAGGAAAACGTTATCCAAGGCTTCAATGTCAGCAATAGATCCAGGGGCCAGTCCTCAGAACCATTTCCTCACCTCCCCATCAAGGCTCTGGACAAAAACTCTCATCCAGACATCTTCACTCTCGATATTCAAGTTGTCTGCATAGCTGTAAAAAGAAGCTAAGTGCTCTTCAGTAGTTACATCTCCCTCCCCACTGAACTTGGGCATGTATTTCAAATAGTCTCTAGCAGGGAGAGGGTTCAAAGGCTGGGGTAGGGTCAAAGGAGAATATCTGGCGGCAACTATGGCATCCATTCTGGTCGGAGGGGGATTAACACCAACCATAGGGATATTGGGTAGAGGAGAACTCGGAGGAGAAGGAGTATGGACGAGAGATCTTGGAACAGAGGTTCTCACAGGAGACGAGGGGGAAAACAAAGAGAAGTCTAATGGGCCAGAATGCACAGCTGCTACTCTCCGTGCAACAGTAGAAATAGACAGAGGAGTAGTGAAACCTTTTGAGAAATGTTGGTGTGGAGGCACAACTCTCAGGGAAGGGGGAGTGACAAGAATCTCTCCCTCTGACACTAGACCAGGAGGAGAAAACTCAGCAGGAACACTCCCGAAATTTAGAGAACGGGGGACTTCGGAAGAAGGACGACTAGGAAGCTGCGAATAAGAAAATGGAGTTCTCATAGAAGGGGAGGGTGTATTACCTGTTTCAGCGACGAAAACTTCTTTTGCAAATCTCTTTCCCTTCCTGCGCACTGCTTCCGCGTCAACTTCTGGTGTAGCTAAAGGCAAGTGTGGGTTAGACCTCGTATGTCTGCCTCTCGAAGCCACAACTGATAGTGCAGGTTCTCCTCAGCGGATTCGTCACAATGGAGTCGCCAGGTGCACAGTAGCAATCTTCAAGTTCTGATATCTGATGCACCTTCAGAATCAGTTGATCTTTGTCTTTCAATCTCGGGGAAAATATTCAACTTCGTCCCCGGCAACGACGCCAGAAATGTTGGAGCCGGAAGTCACTCCTGGATTGCTTGCAGGAGCAGAGCCTGACGCCCATCAGTTTAATGTCACGATTTGTTTTAAAGGGGGGATCAAATGGAGGAAAACTCGAGGAGATATCACTCTAACTCAGGGACTGAGTCTGGTGAGTATGGTGACAAAGGAGGTCCTGATCCAACTTCAGCCAGTGGGTTGATAAAAAGGGTGAGTAGGTGG
>ML809182.1:84629-104180 GCA_009831015.1 Picea engelmannii
TATCAACATATTCCTAGATGTCTAAATACATTAACTGATGCATTGGCTAACTATGTATTAGACATACATTTGGATCATTTATAAATCAATCACATCAATTTTCACACAACACAAGATAAACCGGTAGAAGTCGTATGTATATATAACGATCAAAAGAGTTTTACAAAAAGTTCTGTCCGAAGATCAAAATGTCAAAATCTGAAGCTTGTAGCTTCTACAAAGTGACATCATGGATGATGTTCACAGTAACACACGACTGACCGAGCAACCCTATGGAGCAGTCGACCAATGGACTCTGACACTCCTACTATGTGACACTGATAATGTCGTGGAACCTCTCCAAGAGGCATATCTGGAATATCTGTTGTCAAACCCTCTAGGTTTTGTTCCACTGCTTGATAATCCTTGGCGTCCCATTGTGGCACTGGCGCCACCTCTCCTCGTCACTGAATGTGAGAAGTACCAGGAGGTCGGTAAGGTCCCACATCTGTGTCATCAACAACGAATTTTGTATTTAGTCTTTGGACAAACATATAAAAAACATTTTCATATGATAAAATTCACAAAAACATTTAAAAAGAGAAAATGTGTACTTCTTATCAAGTTCCCCCCATTGAGCATCCTCCAGTAGGAATAAGTCTGGATCTCCTCGGAAATCCAACCCGACATAAGCATAATCATCAACCATCAACATTTGTGGTCGCAACCAATCGAAGAAGGTATCATCATACTTGATAATTGGTCCATCTACGTGCCGAGCCATGAGCTGACACCATCTCAGCATTCTTGGATCCCTGGGAGCCGGTAAATTCCACTCAACCTACATCCTCAGTAATGGAACCCTCTCAAGCTTCAAAGCTCATCCTCGGTAAATTCCACTCAACCTACAAAGACCCGTACCTGAATTTCTTCAGGTCACCTCGTCTGCATTTGGTCAACTTCTTTTTCATACTACGAAGCATAACATCTACCCAGTTAAAAACCTGAGGCTCAGTACACTCTATGACATAATGAAAGTAACTCTTGATCACCATGTGAGGAGTGGAGCTCCTATCTATACGAGCAATGGTGAACAAAATAGTGCAGAGGGTCAAATCCCGCACTCCCCAAATAACTACTTTCCCTTTCTTCCTCTCTGCCTCAGGAACACAGTGTAAGCGATAGTACTCACTCATGGGTAGCCCACCACCTCTGCTACCAGTCAGGCTCACATGGTACCCACGCCATGACAGTCATGTCAAGAAGTAAATGTCCTCAATGTCTAAGGATAATCTGTGGACCCCTACATGGAATACTTGCTGATCGGGGTCCCACATATGCACAAGGTACTCCAATAACCTGATTTGGGCCCTCATGCCCAGGATACAAAAGTACTTCATAAGACCATAGTTTCTCAAAGCGACAATGGTGGGCGGATGATTTCCGGCAATGGCATTGTCTTCTTCATGCTCCCTTTCGCGCCATTCCAGAACATTTTGATGGCCAAATACCTGCATAAGAAGCACAAAAAGAAGATTAATAACACTATTCATAAATTGGTTTTCTTTCATTGAGCAATACTTCAAAATTGTTTTATGCTTTGTGGTTCTTGCAGGTGCCCTTTAGACACAGTGCGAGGTTCTCGGGTCCCATGTAGTTCACCTGCAAGAATGGTTGAGCGCCATGATAACCCCTAAAACAAACTCAAAATGATAGTTTTTACCAATGAAAATGAAAAATTAAACCATGAAAGAGTAGAGGACAAAGAGCTTACCTCACTGTCGCTGATGGTTCGTCGAATGGATGCTCGTAACTCCCGCAATATGATGTCGAGTTTCGAGGGTAAAAGAGGGGTTTTTGGGCTCAAATAGTGGTAAAGTGAAAATGATATGGTAAAAAGAGTTTTACTTCTTTATATTTACTTTTACCATGTTATTGAATTTTTATAATTATTTATTTATTAAAACCTAAACCCTAATGCCCTTTTGAGTGTAACTTTTGCAGGTGTAACGACTTCGATGTTCATATACAGGGATGCGGACATAGTTTTTCTTCTTCATCGCATGTTTTGATTGTTTTTTATGGTTTTTGCACAAAACCTTGAGCTTGGTCTTTGTCCGTTCTCACGCTCGAAAAAATATGAGAACGTGATCGAGCATACTTTTATCACTTTTTTGGGCTCAACAAGGTTATACGAAAAATGAACCCCCTTGGATTCCTCTTTAAGCTCTTTTCAGACTCTCTAAACATGAAAATATAGCCGAGCGACCTTGCTATTTTCACACTCGATAAAGTATTTGAAGAAAGCGTCTGTTGGGCGATAATTTATCTCTTTTTCGGTCTCATCATACTACTTTACGAAAAAGGAACTGAGAGAGTTCTCTTTTAAGTGTTTTTCCAGACTCTATAATCATGAAAAACCTTCGAGTTTTCTATCTTTGGACTCGTTAAACATACATCGACAGACCCGTCATGGGACCGAACCACTCCTTCCTAGGGTTCGTTAAACATACTCCGAAGGACTTATCCGAAGGATAAGCTTATATCAACAAGCATATGTTATCCTCCTCAAGCTTGCGTAAAAATAAAGAGGTACTCGCCAGAAATGGTGGGGGAAAATTTGGGAAAGGGATATGTTTTCATCTTCATATTGATTGGTAGTAAGTGTCGCTCTTGAACATTACACCCTCTATTTATTATATTTGAAGCCGGTTTGGGAAATCCTTTTGTCTCTCATTCAATTTGCTACAAGTTCATACCCTGTGTCATCTCTGAGTCAATGCTTCCAAATCATTGGTCATGTCATTCATATGTTCAAGAGAAGTTTATCTGAAACCTCTATTGAGTTGGCCATCTGCAGTTTTCCATTCTCTCCGTGTCGACCTTCCCTGTGTCCAGTTCAACTTACATCATACTGTGTTTCACCTTCAAAATCTGTTACTCATTTCGTGTCATTGATGGGAGATACATCAAGGCCCTCCTGTGACGAGTTTTGTTCCATCGACTTCAGCTCATTATCCGGAAACAAGACTTAGAAATTATTTGGTACCTTGGAACTTGCATGCCTCAATGGCAGGTTTCCTTGCTTTTGACAGTGGGTATACATCATTGACCCCTGATCAAAAGATTCCGTCGGATGTTCGACTTCAACTCATTCATTCACACTCAATGGATTGTACTAGAGTACCTTGGGAGTCATTGACATTAATGGTTATTTCCCTCACACTTGTTAACGGTTTCATCAATGACTGGTAATCAAGTGGTTTCTGCCATGTTCGATTTCAACACATGTAATCACATGGTTAGATTCGTACTTTTGGGCGATGAGATTGAAGACCCTGGATATCATCTCTTTGTCCAGGTTGCGATGGAGTATGTATAAGCTACGACACATAGATCTACTTTGTATGTCTCGTGGCTATGTCGTCTCAATTTGAATTTTCTCGCATAGATCCACAGTGTATTCCTGGTGGCTATGCTATATTTTGACGGCATGGATCCATAGTGTATGATTGGTGGCCATGAACTATGTCTACAATGTCATCTATCTGTGATCTGAGTATGGGAATGCCTACCTCAGAATTAATATATATGATATTCTGCAGATGCTTGGTTGTTCACAGGTTTCCGATTAGGTGTGCTCCTGGTTTCCGACACACACATACAATTTACACTAGGGACACTGGCGAAACACTTGGAGGAGTGCAAAATGATGTGGAAAATGACACCACCAGAGGAATGGCCTCACAACTTCATTCAAACTTTAGAGGGAATACCAGTGAACTGGTATACAGATCAGGAATTGCACAAAGTAACTACAAAATGGACGATATTGCAACAAAACTTTACCATCACTTTCTCATTCGAGAATGAGAACCCCAACATAGATGCAACCCTAAAATGGATCGGAGGAATCATATTCATTGAAGATTCAGAAATATAACTTATTACCGAAGAGAAGCAATGAAATAAGCAGACAGTCAAGGAACTACTGTCATGTTACCATGTACAGGAGGAAGCACCAAACAAAGATGACTCACACAACATTCATATTGAAGAAGTAGAAGGTGAAAGAGATGTCAAGGGATCACCCATAGAATCCGAAGTTATTTCCACACCATTCAAGGTAAATAAAGTTAACATCGAAACAACTGAACATCCCAAAATGGCCAGCATTGGAGACTATTGGGATGAACCAACAGTAGAAAGAATCACAAAGTTGTTGCGCGAATACAATGACTTGTTTCCTACAACATTTACAGAGATGAAGGGTATAGCAGGAGAACTGGGAGAGATGAAGATACCTCTCATACCTGAAGCGAGATCGATTAGACACCGACCATATAGACCGAACCCCATATATAAATAGAAAGTTAAAGAGGAGATCGACTGGATGCTCGAAGTCGGCATAATTGAACCAGTCAAGGAATCAGAATGGATAAGCCCGATGGTCGTATAGGAAAAGAAACAAGGAAGAGGGATTAGGATATGCGTTGAATTGAGGAAGTTGAATGATGTATGCCTACACAATCCATTCCATACATCGTTCACGAGTGAGGTGTTAGAGAATGTGGGGGGACACAAAGCTTACTCATTCACTGATGGATTCTCAGGCTACCATTAGATTACGATAGCACAGGAGGACACATACAAGACCACGTTCGCGACGGGATGAGGATCTTACCAATATAAAGTCATGCCATTTGGACTGAAGAATGCACCAACAATATTATCCAGAGTGGTTATCGGAGCATTTAAAGAATTCATCCATCAGTTTCTTGAAGTATACCTGGATGACTGGACAGTCTATAGTCTGTTGAAAAACCATGTGGAATTTTTACGCTTGATGCTAGAACGATGCAAACAGTGTCAGATATCACTAAACATAAAGAAATGTATATTTGGAACACCGTTTGGGATACTACTGGGCCATATAGTATGAAAACAAGGGCTATTGGTCGATCCGGAAAATATCGTAGTCATCCTTAATTTACCAGCACCAAAAACAGTCCGTCAGCTACGAGCGACGTTAGGACACACATGATACTACAGGAAATTCATCAAAGGATATGCGCAGATCACAACACCAATGGAGAAACTGCTAAGGAATGATACAAAGTACCAATGGAATGATGAGTGTCAACACGGTCTGGATACTCTGAAGGAAAATATGGTCACTGCACCGATATTAGTATTTCCAGACTGAGGAAAGACATTCCATGTGCATGTAGATGCATCAGCGATAACACTTGGAGCAATCTTAGCGCA
Organism: Picea engelmannii; assembly: GCA_009831015.1. Classification (NCBI taxonomy): domain Eukaryota; kingdom Viridiplantae; phylum Streptophyta; class Pinopsida; order Pinales; family Pinaceae; genus Picea; species Picea engelmannii. The sequence goes on from ML809182.1 coordinate 89,877, forward strand.
GCCAGGAGCAGGAGACTTGGATCACCCGATAACGTTCATAAGAAGAAAACTATTAGACTCAGAACATAATTATAACACAACAGAAAGAGAAGGCCTAGCTATGGTTTACGCACTGCAGAAGTTCAGATACTACCTACAGGGAAAACATTTAATATGTTTATAGATCACTCAACCCTAAAATACTTAGTCAACAAGCCAATGTTGGGGGGGGAGAATCTATCGATGGCTATTGTTATTTCAAGAATTTGACTTCAAAGTAATATTCAAACCAAGAAAACTAAATGCAGGACCTGACCACCTATCACGGGTCACAAATGGAGAAGAACCCATGAACTTAGAAGACAATTTTCCAGATGCACAGTTATTCTCAATACAGATTGCCGATGACTACTTCGCAAAGATCATCCAGTACTTGAGCACAGGTACCACGCCACAATAATATACCACCACACAGAAGAAGAACTTGGTAATTTGTCCAACCAACTATCAACTGATTGCAAGAAATCTATATAAAATGGGTGCATATAACATTTTATGAAGGTATGTGTTAGAGCATGAATGATAAAGAATTTTAGTAGAATCCCACGAGGTATTGGTAGGACACTATGTAGGAAACGATACCGCGCAGAAGGTACTTCGTGCAGGATTATGGTGGCCAACGATTCAAAGAGACCTTAAAGAGTACTGAAAGAGATGTGATGTCTGTCAAAGGGTAGACAAACCCAACAAAAGGGACAAGATGTCGTTACGACTGCAAGTGACATTACAAGCATTTGATAAATGGGCAATAGACTTTGTGGGACCAATTAAACCACCATCCAAAAGAATAGGGGCAAGATACACCATCACCATGACAAAATACCTAACAAGGTGGGTAGAAGTTGCACTAGTAAAAGACTGCAGCGCAGAGACAACCACACACTTCTTATTTGAACAAGTAATTACTAGGTTTGGGTGCCCAAGAATTTTGATGAGCGACCAAGGCACGCACTTCATAAATAGCACCATTCACGTGATGCTCGAAGAGTTTGAAGTTCACCACCAAAAAAGCACACCGTATCATCCACAGGCGAATGGCACAATAGAAGCCTTTAACAAAGTTCTAGAGAACGCACTGACAAAAATTTGTAACGTCAATAGATATGACTGGGACCTCAAAGTACCAGAAGTATTATGGGCATATAGTACAACATGAAAAAGGTTGACAGGGCACACACCATTCAAACTAGTCTACGACCAGGAAGTAGAAGTTCCATTAGAATTTTTAGTACCCATCTTACGCGTAGCAACCATCACACAAATGATAGAGCTAGGCACAATATAGGAAAGAATGAATCAACTATTAGCAATGGAGGAAGAATGAATCCTGGAAGGATTCCATCAACAAGTGTAGAAGGCTATAGATAAAGCATGGCACGATCGACACATCAAGAAGAAGACTTTCAAGGAAGGAGATCTAGTATTTCTCTATGACAACAAATCGTTCCAGCACCTAGGAAAGATGAGAATGCATTGGTTAGGACCATACGATCTAAAATCTATAACATATGGTGGAGCTGTACAGTTAAGAGATTTAACAGGCACAGACCTCAGAGGAATGATCAACGGGAGCCGACTGAAGCTGTATAAGGACAGTCGACGACCCACCACGTAGTAAAAAAAAAAAAAAAATAAAAAAAAATTGAAAAGCGTGAAGCACGCCAGAGATAAAAAATCCACAGGATGCTTGAAACACGAATGCAACAAAGGAAAGAACAATAGTTACATGCCAAAGAAAAATGAGTGGGAAATGGAAAGTCAGCAAAAGCAGGATGACATGACAACACTAAGTGGAATTAAGGCATGACAAGGACTGATGGAACATCACATTAAAAATGCCAACTGGAAATGAAAAAGTAAGCGTAATCGCATGTACAAAAATACCACAGATGCATTGAACCTACAATTAAACACGCCAACTGGAACATCACATTAAACAGGCCAACTGGAAATGAAAAATTAAGCGTAATCGCATGTATGAAACTACCACAGATGCATTAAACCCACAATTATGGTGCATTAATCACATCATGGAGGAAGCATCCTCGATAAGCTCCATGACAAGCCCATACAACATGCAACCACGGAAGCAACTAGTCTATTCACGAAAGGAGAATAGAGAGAGAGAAACAACAGCCCGAACGGACAAAGAGAGACCACATAGCTCACCACAGTCCTTCAAACTCAGCAAACGTTCGACACTCACCACTATGGCAACACCGAAGTCCACCGAACCAGGCCAGACATCCAGACTGACTAGGGTTCAAACTAGGTCATGAGGACCGCTGAAAGAAAAAGAGAAATAATAGTCGGAGATCATCAATATCGATGAGATCCCATCCCCAGAGATAACATCGGTGAACTCTACACCGATACTGTAAGAGATTCAAAATCCACAAGTAGAGGCCATGAAAGAGGACACGCCAACAACGATGCAGGAACCTTAGAACGAGGAAGAGAAAACCCAACAGGAAGTGCAACCACAAAGCACTGAACCATCTGCGGAAGTTAACAAAATGACATAGAATAGAGGATCAGAAGGGAAACTAGACGAGTCACAGGTACCCAGCCTAGGTCAAACAACAAAAGAGACCACGGGAACTACCTCGACTTGGCCAGAATGGCTTACAGGGGGGCAACTAGGAGTTTCTGGAACTTTGTACCAACCACCATAGAAGGAAGACAAATTTCTGATACCGAGCTCACTTCACAAGAAACCAACAACAGAAATTGTGCTACCACACATACCAGAGGGAGTACAGGTAGATCTGCAGCTACTGGGTCATGTTGGGAAGCTCAAGTATTCCGACCATGACGTATCAAATGAAAGCAAGTACCCAGAACTTGCACCGAGGGTTTTATGCAGAACATAGTGGTAAACCAACTTGGAGAAATGATCGGCCAGCCACATCAGTGGGCAGTTGGACTGGACATAACATGCATTTTAGGGTTGCTGTGTAATGTACCAGATATAAAAAATATGTAGAACAAAAATAAAATGCTAGAAATGGTAGAATAACAACAATATAACCAGAACAATCACCACAATAGGACTGAAATGATATAAGAATAACAACATAAATAACACTTTGATTCTGAAAGAAATGTTCAGGGGCCTCTTCGAGGGGGCAACCTCCAGTTGAGCAGAGCTCTATTACAATAATATCCAAGCTAGGGTTCTCATACCCTCGATTCCTATTTATACTAAATATGTCTATCAAAAGAAGCGTCTAGAGGAATATGCTTCTAGAAGCGAAAGTTTCTATTAGGTCTTCTTACATTCGACTTATTCTATTTTATTGCAAGGCCTTATTAATATTGACCTTTATTACATCCTAACATATTGTTCTACCTATGTGCGGGTTAGGACCCTAACATGTCCTCCCCCTTAAAAACAACCTTGTCCTCAAGGCTTGAGATGGGAAAATTGTTGCAGAATGGTAGCTGGTTCCCAAGTGGCATCTGCTAGAGTTGTATATTTCCACTGGACTAACACTTTCTTGATGGTTCTTTGACACAGGCGATGCTCATGCTGGTCCAAAACTGGTTTTGGCTGTAGCCAAATGGATCCTTCTTTGGCTAACTCGGGAAGGTTGGTTTGAATTTGACACTTAGTTCCAATCACCTTCTTTAAGCATGAAACATGAAAAATAAGATGTAGCTTTGAATGACTCGGAAAATTTAACTGATAGGCCACATGTCCCACATGCTTGAGAACAATACAAGGACCATAAAATTTGGGCGGTATCTTTTGACAATGCTCGACTTTGAGGGAGTTTTTCTTGTAAGGCTGCAGTCGAAGAAATACCTGATCCCCTTCTGCAAATTGACGTTCAGAGTGACCTTGATCTGCTTGTTGCTTCATGTGATTCTGTGCCATGACCAAATTCTCTTTGAGGGTACAGAGAATATCCTCTCGAACTGTAAGTGTTTGGTCAACCGCCTGGACCTTTGATACACCAGGTAGGTATGAGATAACTAAAGGTGGCTCCTGTCCATATGCTGCTTCAAAATGAGTCGTGAGTGTAGCTGTATGTTACGAAGTGTTGTACCACTATTCAGCTAGGGGTAACCATTGAGCCCACTGATTTTTCTTTTCCGAGGCAAAATACCTCAAATGTGTTTCCAAGAAATTGTTGACAACTTCCATTTGATCATCAATCTAGGGATGATAGGCTATGCTGAGATGCAATTGGGGGCCTTGTAGCTTGAACAGTTCTTGCCAAAAATTTCTTGTGAAAGTTGGGTCATGATAAAAAACAATGGAGTGCGGCATGCCATGAAGCTTGAAGACTTGATCCATGAAAATTTGAGCCACCGTGGATGCTATAAACGGGTGTTGAAGAGAACAAAAATGAGAATACTTGGAAAGGTGATCAACAACCACCATGATGACTGATTTATTTCCCAATTTGGGTAAGCCTGTAATAAAATCCATAGAGATATCCCTCCAAATAGAAGGTGGAATTGGAAGCGGTTTTAGTGTGCCCGAAGATTTTACTTTTTCTCCCTTGTTGCATTGACACACATCACATTCAGCGAAAAAATTACGAATGTCCTGTTTCATACCATCCCAGAAAAAAGAACGTTTGACCCTTTCATAGGTTTTGGTGAACCCTGAGTGCCCCGCTGTGGGTGTAGCATGAAGCTCATAAAGTACCGTGGATCTAAGCTTTGATTGTTTACTTAAATACAAACGAACTTTGTATCGAAGCTCATCATGGAGCCAAGAGAACCCTGGGGAAATTGGAGCATTGGACTGCAATTGTTGGATCAGATGCAAACTTTTGGGATATTGTAGCCATTCCTGGCGAACGTCTTGGAGCCAATATGGTACAATGAAGGAAAGAGAAAAAATGGATCCTTCATCTTCATATTTTCGGGAAAGTGCATCTGCAACCACATTGTCTTTGCCTTTCTTGTAAATGATCTCATAATCATATCCAAAGAGCTTAGTCACCCATTTTTGTTGCTCCGGGGAGGAAATACGTTGTTCCAGAAAATACTTGAGTATTTGATGGTTTGTCTTAATTTGGAAGCGTTTCCCCAATAGATAAGGGCACCACAGATCAACGACATGTAGAATAGCCAACATTTCCTTTTGATGTATGGATTTGCCCAAATTTATTTTAGATAGTTGCTTGCTGGTAAAGGCCAAAGGCCGACCCTCTTGCATAAGACAACACCAATTCCTTTCCCTGAATAATCACATTCCAAGACAAAGGTCTTTGTGAAATTAGGAAGGGCCAGGACTGGAGTGGTGCACATGGCCATCTTCAAGGTTTGAAAAGATTGAGCAGCGGCTGGGGTCCAAGAGAAAGAGTTTTTTTTTAGGAGAGCAGTGAGAGGTGTTGCAATCTTTCCATAATTCTTAACAAACTTGCCGTAATAACCTGTTAAGCCCAAAAATCCACGCAAGATTTTGAGAGTCTTTGGGTGAGGCTAGTATTGCATATCTTCAATATTTTTTGGATCCACCCTAACGCCGTCCTTTCCATCCAGATGACCCAAGTACTCTACTTCGAAGGCGCCAAAATCACATTTAGACTGTTTCAAGAAAAGTTGGTGCTAAGAGAGTAGATGGAGAACTCAATCCACATGAGCAATATGGTCTGTCCAGGTTTTTCTATAGATGAGGATATCATCAAAGAAAATTAAGACAAAATGATGTAGAAAAGGACAGAAGACATGATTCATGAGGCTTTGGAAGGTGGAGGGGGCATTACACAAGCCAAAGGGCATGACCAAAAACTCATGGTGGCCCTCATGAGCTATAAAGGAAGTCTTGGGAATGTCTACCTCTTTCATACGTATCTGGTGGTAGCCTGAACGAAGATCAAGTTTAGTAAAGAATTGGGCACCACTCAATTCATCCAGGAGGTCATCAATGATAGGAATGGGAAATTTATCTTTAATGATAAGTTTGTTGAGGGCACGGAAGTCAAGACACATTCACCAAGAACCTTCTTTCTTCAGGACTGTTGTTCCAGAGTCTGTACTTAAGGCTTAGAAGTACAGTGTCTAGGCATCCGAAAGTGGGTAAATGGTAGAGAAGAGAGAAACGTCAACCTTTGGCAAGGGAAACTAGGGAAGATTTCTGTGTTGGCGTTGTCTAGCTTCCAACTGTTCCTGGATGTTTATATCCTGTTCAATCGCTGCCCATGAACGTTCGAGTTCAACCTGGGTAGTAGCTATTTTTAGAATAGTATCGAAAAGGTTTAAGGAAATGTACGTTTGATTTAATAATCCGGGTTCGATATTGGGCAGTGTTGGTACAAGGATAGTCATGGAGGAACAGTAAAATAAGAAAACCTCAAAGGGAGTTTAACTGTTGTCTCAATTCGGTTGTATAAAAGAGAGTTTACGGTTTCAGGAATAAAAACGTGGTGCAAATCAAAGGCTCTTTCCCGTAACTGGGTTATATTTTAACAAAAAGTATGAGGTGGTAGAAAACATTAAGCTGTCTATCGAGTAAGTCTCCTATCAAGGGAGAATATCACGTATAAACATGAGAAGAAAAATGTAAGGAAATAACTCGATGAAGCATAAAATATATATAGAATTCTGAAAGTGTTGACTAGTCTTATACCTGCTGATAGTTGGTACAGAGGAAAAACAGTAAACAATATATAAAACAAAAAATTCATTCACTATAGTAGAGGTTGTACTAAATTATAGAGAAGCATTCATCAGATACGAATATGAAATGAAATGAAATATGAGATACAAGAAAACAAACTCATAACACAGTCGTGACAGAATTAAGAATCTTCATATTTACTTTATATTAACTCTCTAAATGTAAAACCACCTCTGTTACAATCGACACAAAAAGGTCTAGCCCCCTTTTTTCTTTCTTTCTATGGTATATTTATACAGTTTTACAATAAGATGGAATCTTAATCGTTGCAAAATTTTCAGTTATGATAGGGAGGAGAGAAATCGCTCCATTTCTTCTTCTCTGTCTTCATTTGGTGCCAGAAGCTTGTCCTCGCGTGTGCTCGGTACAGGTGACACATCTTTCAACCAGCCAGATATCAGCCTTGACGGTTCTGCTTGACAATTGGCTTCAAAAGAGTAACAATCTCGGGCTAATTGTGGCAGCCTGTCTTTCATCTGTCTGTCTATGATGTCGATAGCGCATAATTGCGCACTTGGTTTAATCATACATTTATCTATTTGTACTATGTTTGCCATAGTCACTTGTGAGATCTCGGCTGAATCTCTTTCCTCTTTTTCATTTAAATCAAATGAGATTTTTGCCATATTCATTTGAATCAATGCCTCGACATTACCTCCGCTATCAATGCCTAGCAGATTACCATCTATAGAACTAAAGGCCTCTTCTAAGGAATTCGTTACCCTTTTGGCTTGTAGCTTGCCTTCTGAGATGCTGTGCTCCCATTCTTTCAGTAGAATGTTTCCTCTGGTCTGCTCCAAAATGGTGAACCTGGGAGTACTTCCCGAATCCCTATTGTTTGTGGCTATCACAGCCTCTTAGAAGGCAACCCGTGCTACTCCAGCTTCCCTTTCGCTAGCAGTTAAATTCTCCAAAACTTGAATGAACAACAAGTAGTTGTCCCAAATCACCTCTACCTTGGCGAGTAAATTTCGTTGGGCCGCAGAGACTCTGCTCCGAATCTCCATTGCCTGGGACTGGAACATCCTGATATTTATCACTTTACTTTTGGCGATTTCCACCCTATCTTGTCGCTGTTCGATCAAATCTTTTTGCTGGCTCGCTTGCGTCTGACCATCCCGAATCACCAACTGTGCTTGGTCGAGCTTAGTCTTGAGCAGCTCTATCTCACTTTTATCGACCAACCTTGCTTGCTCTATTCCTACACTTGCCTGGTCTTTGGCAGCCTCCGCTGCTGTGGATAGTCTGGCTTCCAGGGTTTTGATGAGGAGATTTTTTCGTTTCAGCTGGTTTTTCAAAACCCCGACTGAAAATTGGTTCACTGTGGCATATGCCCCTAATGTCCCAGCTATTTTCGTGGTGAACTGTTCATTCTTCTTATCTTTTCCATCAGTCATAAATTTGTATTTCTTGACTGTCAACTCCCCTTCTTGATAAAATTCTCTCTTTACCACTGCCTTTTTCTTCTTATTGAAGAAGAACTCATTTGGAGGGAGCTCTTCCACCCTTATCGGCCTCAACTCTTCATTGAAGATCCACCCTGCGTCAATATTTCCCTGAGTTGACTGCAAGGGAGTAATTGATGTGATAGGTTCTCCGATTTGCTTCACTGATTGTCCCGGAGTAGTAACCGGACTCTGCTTCTTCGGCAGGTCGAGAGTCTTTATCTCTGCTTTCAAACTCTTAGTTTTCTCTCCCTCGTCCTGGTGTTTTTCTTGACCGAGAGTTGCATCCTTGGAGCCTTCGACATCTTTTTGTTTCACCTCCGTTGTACTTGGATTCTCACCTCGTAATACTGAGGGAAGACAACTGCATCGATGTTCTTGGAATTTCAGAACATCGGCCCTCTCTTTAGGTGCCAATGTTTGGATCCGAGCTAAAATCTCGGCATAAGATCTTGTGCCTCAAAAAATTTCATCCGAGGGTGAATCTTCGTGCTCAAATATCTTGAGCCTGCAACTGGCCAAATGATTACTCACAAACCTTTGCGGATCATGCTTCTTGTATTCAATAAGGATCAACTTTATGTCTTCCAGGGATGCTGCCTCAACTTTAGCATGCCCAAAATATAACAAAGAATATGAATTTAAATGAACAGGAAAAGGTGGCCATACCTTTTTTGAGTATCCCTTAAGCTCCTTGCTTATACCACCGATTACTGTTTGTCTAGCAACCTCACGACAAACCAGCTTGTCGGGAATGAATAATGGCAATGCATGCAGGGGAACAGAAGCCCTGAAAACTCTGAGATATGAGAATTCGGCTTCTACATACCAGTCAACTATGCTGCTCAAATCCGCCACTATACTATCCGAGATCCTAGGTGGCGGGTGGCCGAAAATAGTGACATGCAGCCGTACCATCACCCAGTTGAAGATTTCATATACGAAATCTGCCACTTTGTTTTCCCACAATTTCTAATGATAGACATGGATAGGCTCATCCTCTGTTGGAGTCCAACTCTAGCTCATTAATGGAAATGGTGTTAGAAATCACATGTCATCCATAATGTACACAAACATAAAAAATGAAGCAATTTTTTCGCTCTCTTTCTGCGCCCGATACTCTGTAACCCGACTGGTCAAGCTATCAGATAACATTTTCACCCAGTCGAAGGAGCAGCCTTCGGGGACTCGAAATATTAGAGGCACCCATTGAAGAAAGAAATGTGAGGTGTCCTCTCTCCCATATAATCTGCATTCCATCATAGCTACATACTTGTACTGTGGTTCTAAGGAAGCTATTGAATATATACCATGGCTGTCTGCCCTGAACTTCGCAAGGTACAAAAACCAATCTCTTATTAAGATAGACATGGTTTTGTCATACTGCACACATTCCTTCTGTTTGAACTCTTCTAAGAATTCAGCATCATATGTAAGGTCGGACGCTGTGGGCAACTTGTACATGGCTTGCAGATGTTCAGGCCTGAAAGTTCCGATGGTGACCTTCTGCTCATTCATGATGGTTCTGGTTGGTATGTCCACATGGTCTAATGCCCATCAGACCATATCATAATAGGGGAGTAGTCGTGGCCTGGCCGCTACTTTATGCATTCCCGATTGAATGACGATCTTATACTTGGTGGTTATGTCGTCTTTTTCATTGTCGCTGGAATCATCGGAATAATCCACTAATTCGGCATGCAAAACATCAGAAACGAACGACCAGTTCGGGACCGAGTCGACATTTCGAGGTGAAGTATCAACGACCTTGTCCGAACCTTGTCCTGAAACCTCAACACTGGCTTTGGATGCTTTTCGCGGGGCCATGACTGGAGTTCCTTCTTTAGCTCTTCTGCGATAAAAATACGTATACATACAGAAGTTAGCTCACTGAGAAAGTGTGCTCTGCATAATATAGAAATGCATTTGTTATAATGAATAACAAATCTATATATATTTGAAAACTCGGTACTTTTTAGAACAAATCTGTAAAATCATGTTTAGAAATAAATTTAGCAATAAAAACCCAATCTTTATTTGTCGATTCGCCTTATTTCTAATTAATGCCATAAATTTTTGCGTTTCGAAATGTCAGTTGGTATAAGGCAGGATTAAGATTGCTTCGTAAACTATGCAAGCATCAAAACACGAGAGATATTGATTTAGCTTAATTAATCCGATTTTACCAAAGTTAATTTAACCTTTCGGTATTCGTTGTATCGGGCATTTTTGCTTTAACCCTTTGAACCTCTAACCCTCGAAATTGCGATGATTGATTTTGGTTAATAAAAACGTAATTGTGATTAGGTGCTTAATTAATTACGCAATTATTTATATTTGCCATATCGCAACTCGGAGCTTTGAAGGTAAGTTTCCGGGAAGTTTGCATGCCGAGCTACGAAACCTCGAGATTGCGATAATACGTTTTAATTAAAAGGGAAGATAAACTCAGATTAAGTGTTTAATTAATTATGTTCCTATCTTTATCGCGACTTCGCGACTCGGGCCTAGACAATGTAGTTTTTTAAAAGAGAACATGCCAAGTGGCGAATTGCCGACGGAACTTAACCATGGCTTAGTTTTTTCCTTTAACTTTGACATGGGTTACTAACATACGAACTTCGTGGTTTCGGCTATCGGGGATACGAAAATGAGAGTTTTGGATTTAGTGAACATTGAGGCACGAAAATCTGATGATGTTTAATCGTGATTTAGGAAAACTTTACTCCCGTTACTGACCTGGGTAAAATTTTAAAACGATTTCGCTGTTTCATTGCTTGGGACTTGTGAACTACGTGATCCATAACATCCAACATGAGAAATCCTGAGGTAGAACAAAAGGGGGAATTTTTTTTTGCCGAAAAGTAGAACTCACCTCGAGAGTACAATAATCATCGCTGCTTGCGTGATAAGACTTCAGAGATTTTGAAATCACAGACGGAAAATACGAAAACCATCTTTCGATTTTGAGCATTAAGACATGAAATTCGAGATGGGCTAGAAAAACAAAGGCAACTCCAACATAGGCTCCAACTAGGGATCCCGTTTTCTTGTGAGATGGGAAGAATAGTAGACCATGTGCCGATATTGGGTAAATGGAGTCAATAGTTTCAATTAGGCGAAAAGGTTCCTGAGAACAGGGTACCGAAGGGGAAAGAGACTTTGTTTTTTACCTTGAAAAGATTTTCAAACTCAGATGCCTTTTTAAACTTAGCTGTAGTCCCTTTCATGACTTTCCCTTTCATGTCACTAAAATCAGGTTTGCCTTAAGACAATCAAAACAGTTCTAGGAGACCCAACAGATCTTGTGGCTATCAGCTTGCATCAAAAGAAGAAGATTATATGTTTTTAAATTAGGAAGCCCCGTCTGAACTTGGGATGTGGATCAGGTTTTAAAAAGAATTGGTTACCAGAGTAGAGTGATATTCATGTATAACAGCCTTGCAGATATCTCAGATATTGCTTCACTGTCAGCGAGCCTGTTTAGTACCCCAGTGAAGTTATCTGGCCCCTTTTACTGAATTTCCTTTCACCACTTCGGAATATATTTGTGCATTTAAATGCTGAGACGAGGGCAATCATTTCTAAATTTCCTTTCATCGTCTCTTGGACTAGATGGGGGCAATCATTTCTGAATTTCCTTTCACCACCTATCTTATAATTTTCTTTTTAGAGCGCGAAGATGGGGGCAATCAGTTTGCATCAGGGCTGATATCTGTGTAATATTTTGCATTATAGGTTTATCAACTTACTTTGATTACTTAGTACCAACCTTACCTTGACCTTCACAACACCTTCGTTCTCAGGGGAAAAAGGGAAAATAAATTTCTTAGGGAATTCTATTTGAGCAAGCCTCAATCCTCCGATATTGTTGGAAAACCTAGGAAAGTTAGGATCACTTTAAGCGTCCCTTCATTCAACAAGGGATCAAGGAGTTATGAAGACCTGCTTTCTTTCCACAATCTGCTTTGAAGCTCATGAGGTTGAAACAAAAAATCTTATGCCTTCTTATGCGAAACGGAAAGATGTTGACTTTTTAGAAGGTAAACCCAAAGATAGAAGAGGGTGACAGGTAGTGACTTATGGACCGACAATACAGAGGTCAAAAATTCAAAAATGATTCTTGTAGATCTTTTTTGGGGGTACTTTACTTCGGCTAACTACTTTTAATTTTTGTGAATCGTTTAATTTGTCTTATTTTTTCATAGACGATCAAACAAAGAAACAACTCTGTTATTTATCAGTTCAGACGATGTTGCTGTTTTAATGAGGTTACCTCGGTTTTCTCTAATAGTCCTTTAGAACATGTCCTTTAGGAACTCTCATATTTACCTTTTCGTTTCAATTTCTTTGCACAATATAAAAATCTTAGGTATCACCTGTTTAAGCCGATTTATTTCTGACACCAACTTTTGGTTTACTTCTACTGCTTGTTTTGTGTGCAGTTGGAATCCCGTAAGAGGCAAATACGAAGGTTATCAGGGCTACCCGAAAGGTGTTGAAAGTTCATGAAAGAAAAAGAAAATCAAAAATCAATGCGTAAATGAAATATATATATGTATACAAAGTATATATATATAAGTATACAAAAGAAAAATTTATTTATTTATTTATTTTTTTAAATTTTTTTTTGGAGACTGTTACGTCATATAATGCTTTAGATAATGCCCATTGACAGGGGCGTTGAGGATTTCACCATCTATATTTTCCAGTAGGAAATAGTTTTTTCCCTCCAGAGCCAAGACTCTGAATGGCCCATACCAGAGGTGGTCAAATTTACCATGTTTTGTCGCTTCCTCCTTTCTTGCATCCCACATTAATACTAAATCACCTGGGAGGAAATATCTGTCCTTTGTTTTGCGGTCGAATAATGCCTTCATGTCATCTTGGTATTTCTGCAACTTTTCATCTACTTCGACCCTATGCTGTTGAAACTCAATTAGCTAATTTATCCTCCTGGTGACATGATTGGGTTCTTCATTTTGATCTTGCCATAACTTCATCACTGGGAGCGCTAGGTTTATAGGTAGCACAACATCTGTCCCATATACCATCTGAAAAGGTGAAATGCTGATAGACCTTTTTGTGCTTATGCGATTCGCCCACAATGTGTATTTTAAGTGCACATGCCAAGACCTTTTGTTTTCATCCAATACCTTCTTGATTATATTTAACAAGCTCTTGTTAGATTACTCAGCCAATTCATTTCCCTGGGGGTAATACGCTGTAGAATGGCCAAGAACGATGTTATACTTTTGACTAAAGATGATCATAGCCATAGATTTAAAGGCTTGGTCATTGTCTGTAACTATCTTTCGGGGGCAACCAAATCTAGACAAAATATTGTCTTCTAAGAAATCGATTACCACCAAGTTTGTTTCCCTTTTGGTTGGAATGGCTTCCACCCATTTAGTAAAATAATATGTTGCGGTTAAGATCCACTTGTGTTGAGCACTGGAATGGGGATTAATCTCGCCTATGAAGTCTAGACCCCATTGCTGAAATGGGGCTTCAACTTTGACTGGAACTAAAGGCAGTGCCGGGAGCTTCTGTTTACCTGCAAATAGTTGACAAGGGTTACAGGCTCAGACTTTGGCATTAACGTCCGAGAAAAGTTTTGGCCAGTAGTACCCAGCCCTCATAATTTTGTAAGCTGTAGCTCTCCAAGCGTGATGCCCCCTACAGACTCCCTCATGAAATTCGTCTATAACTCGCTGAGTTTTCGATTCGACTAAACAGACTAACAGGAAACCGAGTGGATCTTTCCAATATAGCTGACTTTCATCGATACAATATTTAAGTGCATGGAATTTTAAAGTTCTGGCTTTTGATGGTGATAGCTCATTTGGGCATTTTAGAGTTAGCGGGTATGATACTATGTCTCTGTACCAGCCTGACGATATGAACTTCTCTTTGATCTTGTTTGGACTTGTTTGCTCATTCAACTTGTTTAGGTTCATGTCTTCGTCGCCTTCCTGCAGGAAATTGATATTTAGGGCTCTGAAATTCGACTTAGCTAAGAGTTTGGACAGGCCTTTGTTAATATTATGGTAGCTGCGGGAGGTATTTACCCCCACATGTGAACCTGACGAGAATAGAAGACTCCGGGAAGCAAGAGAAACCCTAATGAGTTGGATAATAACCCTAGAAGCCTTGTCAGCTCAAGAAGATAATTTATAT
>ML809182.1:108277-137183 GCA_009831015.1 Picea engelmannii
GACGTGAGTGAAAGATTGGCCCAGATGATACAATTTTTATCATAACATTGTTTCTATGCAGGATGCTCTCAGATGTTTGTTATGAAGACTATATGACAGTAGATGAGGACTACTGTGGTGAATATGTTTCACCGTTTGCAACCATACATTGATGATCAAGTACTTATGTATTACTTGATGTGGTAGTGAACCACTGGATTGTAGTTATGTACTACTATGAATAGAAACAGGTGTGTTCTATCCTTGTTTTAATTGCCTTGAAGACTATCAACAGTTTATTGGAGACAATGATCATTCAGATGAATGATGAACAGAGATTTTCCAGACAAAAAATAGTTCAGAGTTTTTACTCCTCTTGTATCACTCTATGGTGAGAGTGACTTATCCAACATCATATATAACTACTCAAATGAAGTATGGTTTCGAGAGATGATGCAGTTGATGATGATGGTGATGCTCATGATCTAGTCATGAAATAGTCTAGATGACTATATTGATGCTACCGGGTAAATGGTATATTTTGTGCTCAAGTCCATTACCAGTAAATACCTCTCTAGCTAGGAGGGAGTGTTAATATTATGGTAGCTGCGGGAGGTATTTACCCCCACATGTGAACCTGATGAGAATAGAAGACTCCGGGAAGAAAGAGAAACCCTAATGAGTTGGCTAATAACCCTAGAAGCCTTTTCAGCTCAAGAAGATAATTTATATTAGGCTATTAGCCTCCAAGAGAAGAAGTCGAACAAAATTAATAATAATATACTGAACAGACACATACCCAGAAGGAGAAGTCGGCCCCAACAAACTGGCAGGATTACTATAAATACAGGGCGCCAGTTCTCATTTGCAACATCTCAGAATTGCAGTTTCCCAGTTGGTGTGCACTGCAGTTGCAGTCTGGTGCACAGGTTTGGAGGAGGGTTGCAGGTGAAGTTGCAGTAGCAGCTAGTTTTAGTATTGGCTTGGATATCTCTTGGCTAGGGTTTGGAACATCTGATCAGTATTTTGTGATGCACTATCCTTAGGGATTGATGCACTACTCTTTGTTTGGATATCTAGCCTAGGGTTTGCTTCTGGAGGAATTCTCAGTCAAGGTTAAGGTGCTCGAAGGGAGGCTTCAGCCTATGGTTGGGTGACGAAGGTATCGTCAATGGTAAAACGAGCACACCATCTTCTATATTCTAACAGCCTTTCCCCTTTATCAATTTGGTCGGTTTGACTTCCAGATCAAATTCTTGGATTTTGGCGAGCCATCGCCCTCTTTTTCCATCGCTGTCTGGTTGTACCAAAATATCTTTCACAGAACTGGTAGGTACATACGCAATTAGGTTTGAGTGTAGTACATACGTTCTGAATGCCTTTAATGATTTTACCATGGTGTACACTTGTTTTTCTATTATACCATACTTCAGTTCTGTGTCTCTAAGGCTCTTGCTGAAAAAGGTGATCGGTTGTTCGAAACCTTCTTTGTTCTTTTGTAGGAGCACCGCGACAATAGTGTGTTCGGAGGCAAATGAGAAAATAAGAAAATCTTTTAGATAGTCGGGGCTCGCTAACACAAGTGCCTCGCTTATGAATTTCTTAATATGTGCGAACGATGCTTTGGCCTCAGTTGTCCATTTTACTTCACCGTCATTTTTCAACATACCTGTGATCAGTTTTACAATCTCAGCGAAATTCGGGATAAATCTTCGTAAAAAAATTATTCTACCTAAGAAAGATTGAATTTCTTTTACATTTCTGGGAATATTTATAGTATCTATCACTTCAATCCTCTTAGGATCAATCTTGATTCCATCCCTAGATACGATATGACCCAAAATCTTACCTTCCCTCATGGCGAAATGTGATTTCTTTGGATTTAAAGATAGACCAAACCTGCGACATTTTTCGAAAGTTTGTTTAAGATGTATCAAGTGTTCTTCATCGGTTTTAGAGAAAACCGTCAAATCGTCGAGATAAATGACTACAAACTTATCCCTTTCACCGATGAAAGAGATGTCCATTGCGCGCTAGAACGTGGCCCTTGCATTCATCAAACCAAAAGGCATTTTATCATACATGAACGTACCCCATGGTGTGGTGAAAGCAGTTTTTTCTCTATCTTGTTCATTCATGGCGATTTGATTATAACTAGAGAACCCGTCAAACATAGACATTCGGTTGGCTCCAACTACCTTTTCTAACACATGGTCCATTTTGGGCAGCGGATAGTTTTCCTTGAGAGACGACTTATTCAGATTTCTGAAATCCACACATAGTCTGATTTCCCCATTCTTTTTCTTGATTGGGACCAGGTTTGCTACCCAGTTTGAATATCTTAGAGGTGCTATTATTTTCGCGTCTAAAAGTTTCTTAACTTCTTTTTCGATCACAGGTAACAAAATGGGGTTGATTTGTTTAATCTTTTTCCTAAATGGTTTGACCCCAGGCTTTAGAGGTATCTTGTGATCAATTACGAAAGTGTCGTATGTATTTAACTCATCATAAGACCAGGCGAAAACATCCTTATACTGTCTGAGTAGGTATTTATATTTACTTTTTATTTTGGGAGGGAGGAACTTGGATATTTTTACCATCCTGGATTCTTCTTTGGTTCCTATATCACAGTCCTCCACTTCTTCCGGTTGGGGTTGTAAGGTGGATTTTACAGGTATGTCGTTTTGATCAAAAAGTCTTTCTAGAGGAATCAATCCTTTCAAAATTTGGTTGTTTTTAAGGACCAACATGCGATGATCTGAGATTTTTTCTCGGAAAGCTTTAGGACCCTCCCCTTCTTGCATGATCCATATCGGGTCATTTTGATTTTCTTGGTCTGCATGAGTTTCGGAAAATTCGCCTACTGCTTCAAGAAACTTCCTAATTTGTTCGTCATCCTCAAAGACCTGCCAGTGCTGGATATTGTCTGGTATAGATGGTCTGTGTCTGATCTCTATGCGATACTTCAGTTTGAAAGTCATGGGAGGAGAGAAGGTTGAAGCTTCTTTAGCTAATGCATCAACATGTAAGTTCTCTGCGTGAGGGATAAAGTGGACATTTACGGACGAGAAAAAGTTTTCCATCAGATCCCAGGCACAATTCCTGTATGATCTTAATCTGGGATGCTTGTCTTGGTACTGTCGATTTACCTGTTTGACTATTAACTCTGCATCTTCGTATACCTCTAAGTTATTTATTTTTAACTTCTTGGTAGCCTCTAATCCTAAGACCAATGCTTCGTATTCACAAACGTTGTTAGTATAATATATATCCCACTGCAGTCTGTAAGAAAAAGGAACAACAAACTTTCCTTCGGGAGCCACTAAAAGCACTCCTGCATCAACCCCTTCACAAGATGAGGCACCATCAAAATACATTTTCCATACACCGGTGCTACACAGATCCTCTGTCATGTAACTTGACTCTTCCTACTCTATATTATTTTGCTCCGGACAACCATCTAAACCATCATCAAAAGATAAGATACAATTTCCTAAATCTTGATCCGCAATGTAAATAGGGAGATTGTTCGGATTTTGAGGGTCGCTTACTGTATATGATAACCTCGTCTCTCTGTACAATCGAGTGTATTTCCCACCAAACACAAGAATTGTGGTGAATGCCATATCAAATTGAAGAGAACCCCCCAACTTGGCTCCCCATGACCTAGACAACAGTAAGCCATACTTAGGGGGAATATCAGCAATAACCACATCCATCAGGATACTCTTAACCGGGACCTGTGCCAGAGTGACTACTAAATCTTTATCATTCCCATACACTTAACCCTTCTTGAGTCAAAAGAGTAAATATCTCCATAAGGTCTGGTGATCTGGAGACCCAATTTGTCCATAATAATCTTACGCATAACGTTACGGGAGGCTCTAGAGTCTAACATGCAATTATGTAGCAATTGATCATATACATTTAAAGTGATATAAAAGGGAGCAATGGTGTCTTTGGCCCCTTCAAAATGTGGACCAAAAGTGATGTTAGGTTTGTCATCCTCCAGGTTTAAAATGTCAGACTGGCTTTCTAGCTCTGAGACACCCATCACTTTGGTAATCTGCTTCCGATAAACAGGGTTCTTTGCTAATTCTACCAGAGGGATTGGTATCTTAATTTTACTTATCTCGTTTTCAAAACTGAAGACTCCGCTCACCTTGTCTGTTTCTTTAGTTGAGACTTCCGAATCCTTCCTTTCCGACTTATTCGTCTGGACTGCTTTATTACTCATGGTCTTGGTTGAAGGCATAATTTTATTATCCGTTTCGGTTCCTTGTGCTTGGGTCTCAACTTTTCCCGCTTCGGACTCTTGTGTGCTTACTACTTTGGTTTTGTTGTTGGGTAATAAGGTCTCTTTTGGAGTAGGATCATAAGTTTGACCTCTTTGGAGGATTTTCTTGGGTTGAGTAGTTGAGATGGGCTTACTCTTAGATCTTAAGTTGTACTTAGGTTGGATCTCAGCCATTATCATTTCAGTTTCTTCTCAAGAGCCACAAAGGTCAGTATGATCACTTTCTTCACCCTTAACCGACGGTTGTTGAGTGTTTAGAGATTTCTCATAATATTCTCTAGTCAGATACGGTTGTGTGCAATCATCATCGAAGTTCGTGACATCATTATCTGAATCTCCGAAATCTTGGAGATCGTTCGCTCCTATAAAATTTTCACTGTTTAGGGGAGCTTGTATTTTTTGATCTTTGCTTTTTATTTGTCTTTGTTGGTTCGGGGGGTTGGGGTTCCTCTTGAAATCATTTTTGGGGAAAGAATCAACTTTGGCCTGTTCGAGCTCCATTCTAGATATTTTATTAGACAGTTCTTTAATTACTCTGGCCATATCGTCTACCCTGTCATCTGTGGATCTATTAGACCCTGACGGACCTGCTTGTTCTCTAAAGCATTTAGTTTCTCGGTTTCCCGTTTCTACTTTAGCTTTAAGCTTACCAGAAGCCATCATATTAGACTCAATTTCTACAGCATCATCCTGCATTCGGTTTAGAGTGGCTCCTCTTCTCTCTTGCAAAAGGAATGCAAAATCTGGTTTGAAAGCCCCTGTGAAGGTCACTTTGGCCGCGGGTTGGGACGGTTTAACCTCGGCTGGGATTTTGTTATATAGTTTTTTGAATCTTTGAATAAATTCCATAACTGTTTCTGAATTATTTTTTCTTAAAGACCCTAATTCGGTTAAATAATATAGGTGGTCTTTTCTTTCACCCCATTGTCTGAGGAAAGCATCTTCTAAGGCATCATAAGACAAGATAGATGCTGCAGGTAGACTCTAAAACCAAGTTTGGACCTGGCCTTCGAAGGTTTGGACAAGGAGCCTCAAATACATGTCCTCATGTTCAATACCTAGGATGTCTGTGAATTGATCAAAAAAATTAATATGTTCGGCTGCGGTCAGATCTCCTTCCCCAGTGAATTTTGAAAGATTTTTTATATAATTTTCAGGAAGGTCGTGTAGAGGAACGAGAAATACCAAGGGAGCATATCTTGCTGTGACTTTCACAAACACTCTGGGAGGGGGGGCAGGCCCTTGGCCTCCAACTCCTCCTACAGGAGCTCCTCCACCTCCTCCTTCGATAAACCCTCCACCTCCTCCTCCGAAAAACCCTCCACCTCCTCCTCTGGCAGCTGCCATCGTTATTAGTGGAAAGTCATAAAGGGGGTTTCGGAAAATTAAAAGTGGATCTTTATTTTCTTCGTGAAGAGGAAAATTCGATGATGAAAGATAAGGAACACGAGGACTTGGTTCCTCAGATTTGCAAGAGATGAAATTAGGAGAACCGACGGGTGTGGAAACTGAATGTGTAACACACTCTTAAGAATTAGGCAAGGTCGGGAAATTTAATTGAAGGAAAAACGGTATATCAATTGCTGACAAACTTTCAAGAGGGACCTTTCCTTTGTGTACTAAGGGGATTGTCGGATGAATCTCACTCTTAACTTCAGAGCAGTTTGACGTTAAATCTTTAGTATCAAAAAGAGGACTGCGTGAAGTTGAAGGTTCAGAAGAACTCTTAGTCTTCAGTTGTGGGTGTTTAATCTTGTAAACTGCAACGGTTGGCTTAAGAGAGCCTCTCGCCTTTAGAATCTTCTCGAGATCGGTAACGGGTGTAATCTACTTACCATCTGGGTTTTGTCTAGTATTCATTCGACCAGATGCCAGTTTATTATTTGTGGAGTCTCCAAGTGAAAAATTGGAAAGCCTTAAAAAAGGTGTGTACTCTTTGTTCACTATCAAAGGGTAACACTTTCAACGAAAAACAAATGTCGTTTTCCTAGGGAAAAAGATTTCGTAACTTCGGTCCCCGACAACAGCGCCAGTTAGATGTTGTTCCATAGACTTTACTTAAGGCTTAGAATTATAGTGTCGGGGCATCCGAAAGTGGGTAAAGGGTAGAGAAGAGAGAAACGTGAACCTTCGACAAGGGAAACTAGGGAAGATTTTTGTGTTGGCGTTGTCTAGCTTCCAACTGTTCCTGGATGTTTATATCCTGTTCAATCGCTGCCCATGAACGTTCGAGTTCAACCTGGGTAGTAGCTGTTTTTAGAATAGTATCGAAAAGGTTTAAGGCAATGTGCATTTGATTTGATAATCTGGGTTCGATATTGGGCTGTGTTGGTATAGGGACAGTCATGGAGGAATAATAAAATAAAAAAACCTCAAAGGGAGTTTAAATGTTGTCTCAATTCGGTCGTATAAAAGAGAGTTTACAGTTTCAGGAATAAAAACGTGGTGCAAATCAAAGGCTCTTTCCCGTAACTGGGTTATATTTTAGTAAAAAGTATGAGGTGGGAGAAAACATTAAGCTGTCTATCGAGTAAGGCTCCTATCAAGGGAGAATATCACGTATAAAAATGAGAAGAAAAATGTAAGGAAATAACCTGATGAAGCATAATATATATATAGAATTCTGAAAGTTTTGACTGGTCTTATACCTGCTGATAGCTGGTACAGAGGAAAAACAGTAAACAATATAGAAAACAACAAATTCATTCACTATAGTAGAGGTTGTACTAAATTATAGCGAAGCATTCATCAAATACGAATATGAAATGAAATGAAATATGAGACACAAGAAAACAAACTCATAACACAGTCGTGACAGAATTGAGAATCTTCAGATTTACTTTATATTAACTCTCAAAATGTAAAACCTCTGTTACAATCAACACAAAAAGGTCCAACCCCCTTTTTTCTTTCCTTCTATGGTATGTTTATACAGTTTTACAATAAGATGGAATCTCAATCGTTGCAAAATTTTTAGTTATGATAAGGAGCACATAAATCACTCCATTTCTTCTTCTCTGTCTTCATTTGGTGCCAGAAGCTTGTCCTCACGTATGCTCGGTATAGGTGACACATCTTTCAACCAGCCGAGATATGAGCCTTGACGGTTCTGCTTGACAATTGGCTTCAAAAGAGTAATAATCTCGGGTTAATTGTGGTAGCCTGTCTTCCATATGTCTGTCTATGATGTCGATAGTGCATAATTGCGTACTTGGTTTAATCATACATTTATCTATTTGGACTATGTCTGCCATAGTCACTTGTGAGATCTTGGTTGAATCTCTTTCCTCTTTTTCATTTAAATCAAACGAGATTTTTTCCATATTCATTTGAATCAATGCCTCGACATTACCTCTGCTATCAATGCCTAGCAGATTACCATCTATAGAACTAAAGGCCTCTTTTAAGGAATTCGTTACCCTTTTGGCTTGCAACTTGCTTTCCGAGATGCTGTGCTCCCATTCTTTAAATAGAATGTTTCCTCTGGTCTGCTCCAAAATGGTGAACCTAGGAGTACTTCCGGAATCCCTGTTGTTTGTGGCTATCACAGCCTCTTGGAAGGCGACCCGTGCTGCTCCAACTTCCCTTTCTCTAGCAGTTAAATTCTCCAAAACTTGATTGACCAGCAAGCAGTTGTCCCGAATCACCTCTACCTTGGCGAGTAAATTTCGTTGGGCCACAAAGACTCTACTCCGAATCTCCATCGCTTGGGACTAGAACATCCCGATATTTATCACTTTACTTTCGGCGATTTCCACCCTAGCTTGTAGCTGTTCGATCAAATATTTTTGCTGGCTCGCTTGCGTCTGACCATCTCGAATCACCAGTTGTTCTTGTTCGAGCTTAGTCTTGAGTAACTCTATCTCACTTTTATCGACCAACCTTGCTTGCTCTATTACTACACTTTCCTGGTCTTTGGCAGCCTCCGCTGCCGTGTCTAGTCTGACTTCCAGGGTTTTCATGAGGTTATTTTTTCATTTCAGCTAGTTTTTCAAAACCCCGAATGAAAATTGGTTCACTGTGGCATATGCCCCTAATGTCCCAGCTATTTCCATGGTGAACTGTTCATTCTTCTTGTCTTTTCCATCAATCATAACTTTGTATTTATTGACTGTCGACTCCCCTTCCTGATAGAATTCTCTCTTTACCACTGCCTTTCTCTTCTTATCGAAGAAGAACTCATTTGGAGGGAGCTCTTCCACCCTTATCGGCCTCAACTCTTCATTGAAGATCCACCCTGCGTCAATATTTCCCTGAGTTGACTGCAAGGGAGTAACTGATGTGATAGGTTCTCCGATTTTCTTCGTTGATTGTCCCGGAGTAGTAACCAGACTCTTCTTATTCGACGGGTCGGGAGTCTTTATCTCTTCTTTCGAACTCTTAGTTTGCTCTCCCTCGTCCTGGTGTTTTTCTTGACCGAGAGTCGCATCCTTGGAGCCTTAGGCATCTTTTTGTTTCACCTCCGCTGTACTCAGATTCTCACCCCGTAATACTACGGGAAGACAACTGCGTCGATGTTCTTGGAATTTCAGAACATCGACCCTCTCTTCAGGTGCCAATGTTTGGATCTAAGCTAAAATCTTGGCATAAGATCTTGCGCCTTGAAAAATGTCATCTGAGGGAAAATATTTGTGCTCAAATCTCTTGAGCCCGCAACTGGCCAAATGATTAGTCATGACCCTTTGCGGATCGTGCTTCGTGTATTCAATAAGGACCAACTTTAGGTCTTCTAGGGCTACTGCCTTAGCTTTAGTATGCCCAAAATCTAACAAAGAATATGGATTTAAATGAACAGGAAAAGGTGGCCATACCTTTTTTGAGTATCCCTTAAGATCCTTGCTTATACCACCGATTACTGTTTGTCTAGCAACCTCACGACAAGCCATCTTGTCGGGAATGAATAATGGCAATGCATGCGGGGGAACAGAAGCCCCGAAAACTATGAGATATGAGAATTAAACTTCTACCTACCAGTCATCTATGCTGCTCAAATTCATCACTATACTATTCAAGATCCTGGGTGGCAGGTGGCCGAAAATAGTGACATACAGCGGTACCATCACCCAGTTGAAGATTTCATATACAAAATCTGCCGCTTTGTTTTCCCACAATTTCGCATGATAGAAATGGATAGGCTCATCCTCTGCTGGAGTCCAACTCCACATCATTAATGGAAATGGTTTTAGAAAGCACACGATGTCCATAATGTACGCAGACATAAAAAATGAAGCAATTTTTCCGCTCTCTTTCTGCGCCCGATACTCTGTAACCCGACTGGTCAAGCTATCAGACAACATTTTTGCCCAGTCGAAGGAACAACCTTCGGTGACTCGAAATATTAGAGGCAACCATTGAAGAAAGAAATGTGAGGTGTCCTCTCTCCCGTATAATCTACATGTCATCATAGCTACATACTTGTACCATGGTTCTAAGGAAGCTATTAAATATATACCATGACTGTCTGCCCTGAATTTTGTAGGGTGTGAAACCCAATCTCTTATTAGGCTAGACATGGTTTTTTCATACTGCACACATTCCTTCTGTTTGAACTCTTCCAAGAATTCGACATCATATGTAAGGTCGGATGCTGTGGGCAACTTGTACATGGCTTGTAGATGTTCAGGCCTGAAAGTTTCGATGGTGACCTTCTGCTCATTCATGATGGTTCTGGTTGGTATGTCCACATGGTCTAATGCCCATCAGACCATATCATAATAGGGGAGTAGTCATGGCCTGGACGCTACTTTATGCATTCCCGATTGAATGACGATTTATACTTGGTGGTTATGTCGTCTTTTTCATTGTCCCTGGAATCATCGGAATAATCCACTAATTCGGCCTACAAAACATCAGAAACGAATGACCAGTTCGGGACCGAGTCGACACTTCGAGGTGAAGTATCAACGACGTTGTCCGAACCTTGTCTCGAAACCTCAACACTAGCTTTGGATGCTTTTCGCGGGGCCATGACTGGAGATCCTACTTTAGCTCTTCTGCGATAAAAATACATATACATACAGAAGTTATCTCACCGAGAAAGTGTTCTCTGCGTAATATAGAAATGCATTTGTTATAATGAATAAAAACTTTCTATATATTCGAAAACTCGGTACTTTTTAGAACAGATCTATCAAATCATGTTTAGAAATAAATTTAGCAATAAAAACCCGATCTTTATTTGTCGATTCACCTTATCTCTAATTAATGCCATAAATTTTGGTGGTTCGAAATGTTAGTTGGCGTAAGGAAGGATTAATACTGCTTCGTAAACTATGCAAGCATCAAAACACGGGAGATAGTGATTTATCTTAATTAATATGATTTTACCAAAGTTAATTTAAGCTTTTGGTATTCGTTGTATCAGGCATTTTTTCTTTAACCCTTTGAACCTCTAACCCTCGAAATTGCGATGATTGATTTTGGTTAATAAAAATGTAATTGTGATTAGGCACTTAATTAATTACGTAATTATTTATATTCTCCATATCGCAACTCGAAGCTTCGAAGGTAAGTTTCTGGGAAGTTTGCATGCCGAGCTGTGAAACCACGAGATCGCGATAATACGTTTTAATTAAAAGGGAAGATAAACTCGGATTAAGTGTTTAATTAATTATGTTCCTATCTTTATCACAACTTCGCAACTCGGGCCTAGACAATGTAGTTTTTTAAAAGAGAACATGCCGAGTGGCGAATTGCCGACGAAACTTAACCATGGATTAGTTTTTTCCTTTAACTTTGACACGGGTTACTAACATACGGACTTCATGGTTTCGGCTATAGAGGATAAGACAATGAGAGTTTTCGATTTAGTGAAAGCCGAGGCACGAAAACCCGATGATGTTTAATCGTGATTTAGGAAAACTTTACTCCTGTTACTGACCTGGGTAAAATTTTAAAATGATTTCGTTGTTTCGTTGCTCGTGACTTGTGAACTACGTGATCCATAGCATCCAACATGAGAAATCCCGAGGTAGAACAAAAGGGGGAATTGTTTTTTGCTGAAAAGTAGAACTCACCTCGAGAGTACAATAATCATCGCTGCTTGCGTGATAAGACTTCAGAGATTTTGAAACCACAGACGGAAAATACAAAAACCATCTTTCGATTTCGAGCATTAAGACATGAAATTCGAGACGGGCTAGAAAAACAAAGGTGGCTCCAACAAGGACCATGACCACTTGATAAGAGTAGGGGCTCATACTAGGGCGGATAATGCTTGCATTAAGGAGTTCATGGACCATTTTATCAATTTCATTTTTTTGAGAAAAAGGGTGACGATACAGACGGATATTGGGAGGAGGGCTTCTAGGTACAAGGGGAATGGAATGATCATCAACACCACGGGAAGGAGGGAGTCCCTGGGGAGTGGAAAAGACCACTTGATGTTTAGAAAGGATGGCTTGGAGGTCTTGTGGCACCGAGGGTGTCTCTGTTGCTTGTATGGCATGGAGTTGGGAAATAACACCAAAATGACCTTTTTTGAGCATATTTTCCATTCGATGGGAACTAATGATCTCAGGTGAACCGACAGTGATGCCTTGGAACTTATATTTGCGGCCCTCCTGGTCAAATTGCATGGTTAATTCCTTGAAATCCATGAGAATGGGATCCAAAGTCCTTAGCCAGTTTTCACCCAACACAATGTCACAACTGCCCATGTCGATAGCAAACATATGAGATTTCATGTGGTAGTCACCAATTTGGAGACGCACATTTTCACAATGCTCTCCACATTTCATGGAACCACCATTAGCAATCATGATTTGGAAATTATTGACGGCATGGATGTAGCAATGAGTTTCTTGGGCAATGCGACGATGAATAAAATTATGAGTGCTTCCACTATCAACCAAAATTATAACCTTCCGATGCTTGATGTAACCGATTAGCTTGAGTGTTTGGGGAGCAAAGAAGCCAGTGAGAGCATTGAGGGAAATGAAGGGTTCTACTTTGGGAGGGTCTGAGGGAGGGGTTATGTCAGTGGCTTCAGGTGACTCAGACACAAGGGGAGTTTCAACATCCCCTTCTGAAATATCCTCGGAGATGGCCATACAAATATTTTGTTCCTTACACTTGTGGCTCGGGAAATATTTGTCATCACAATTATAACAAAGGAATTTGAGTTGGCGTTCAACCATTTTATCCCTGGTCAATTTTTGGATCTTTAGTGGAGCAGAGGAGTAGTGGGATTTACTGGTTTAGGGAGAGGGATAAAGGCGGGTTTCCGGTTTTGAGAAGATACAACTTGTTGTGCTTCTTTAACTCTTTTAGTAGCCCCCACCCAACTCTGAGGCTGAGACATGAAGACATGGGCCCGAATATCATCCTTGAGGCCACTGATAAACACTCTCGAAAAAAGGCATCAAACATGCCCTCTGTCCGAAAATCCAGGCGCTCAAAGGCAACTATAAATTCTTCCATTGTTCCTGATTATTTCAACTTTTTCAAATGGCCCAAATGGTTGGTGTCAGTGTCAAAGCATTCATAAATCTCTGCCACAAAGTGTGTCCAAGCAATATACCCTTGACGAGAAGTTTTTCTCCATTGCCACCATTGCCAACGTTCTTGATCTTGATGGAGAACACCATATCGGAGTTTGGACAAGTCATCTATAATGCCTTATAAAGAGAAATAATGTTCCATTTGAGTTACCCAACTAGTGGGGTACGAGACATTAAATTTGGTCACATCCACCCACGAAAGGCGTAGGCCATGTTGAA
Organism: Picea engelmannii; assembly: GCA_009831015.1. Lineage (NCBI taxonomy): Eukaryota > Viridiplantae > Streptophyta > Pinopsida > Pinales > Pinaceae > Picea > Picea engelmannii. Next base: position 121,274 of record ML809182.1, read on the forward strand.
AGTTATGGTGCTGAAAGTTATGGGAATGGGAGGAATTTTCATCTTCAGTATGTAGGGGTGAGTCAGAGGAAGGGTGATCTATAGGGATATGAAGCTTGGTGTAGAGTGACAAAAAGACAGATTCAAGTTGGGTGGTCGGGTCTTATTTGATTTCCTCCATTGAGGACTGCATGATTGTATTGATGGCGACAACATTGGCACTGAGTTGTTTCACTTCTTGTTGGGTCTCGATGAGACTAGATTGCAAGGTATTGAAGTGAGATTCCATGTCTTAGCTGTGGGTATGGGCCATGAGGATGAGGGAGCCAAAAAGGGGCAGGTGGGGTCAAAAATATTTTGCTGAAAAATAATATGTATGAATGTGATAAGGGCGAAGAGATGAATCCAATGGAATAGGTCTCAAATAATGGTGAAAATTTTTCCAGACTTTTTTTTACAACTGCGTAGTTATACTCCGGTCTGAAGAATACTATAGTGATGAAATGCCCAAATGCTTAACCAGGAAGAAAAGTGTAGTTACTTGGCAACCCGAACACAGTTGCGCGATAATAGATCTTGTCTGTTTTAATTTGTTTATGTTTCTGTCCCCAAGGGTTAGGTATTGAAGGGTTCTATAGACAAGGGTTTTCCTTGTGCTATAGCTCTCTGATATACGTGCGGGGTCCAACAGTAGTACTTGGCCCAATATCTCAGGGCACTAACTAAGGAGGATAGATAGTACCCTTAGCCGTACTACCCGACTACCCAGTTACTAGGGAGTATATTCCTAAGTGCTATTCTCGGTGGCACTATAGCAATTAGGTGACCGATCTATTTATCTAAAGAGGGCTTCAGGAAATCTAGGCCAATCCATACACATGTGATGTCTGATGCGCTACCACTCGAAGGGGTACCAACAGGGGTTACAAGGGTGGACAACAGATGTGCGCTTAAGAACCACTTGTATTTCTTGTGTGTATGAATCCCTCAACCACGGGTTTATGCGCGTAACGATAGATCTCTGTGGCTTAAAGACGCCAGAATACGTATCTACCCTGAAAAAAAAATTTACCCACAATTTCTACCAAGGAAAGTGCTCTGATACCACTTGTAATGTACCAGATATAAAAATTATGCAGAATAGAAATAAAATGCTAGAAATGGCAGAATAACAACAATATAACCAGAACAATCACCATGATAGCACTGAAATGATATAAGAATAACAATAGAAATAACACTTTGATTCTGAAAGCAATGTTCACAGGCCTCTTCGAGGGGGCAACCTCTAGTTGAGTAGAGATCTATTATAATAATATCCAAGATAGGGTTCTCATACCCTCAACTCCTATTTATACTAAACATGTCTATCAAAAGAAACATCTAGAGGAAGATCCTTCTAGAAGCGGAAGCTTCTATTAGGTCTTCTTACATTTGACTTATTTTATTTTATTGCAAGGCCTTATTAATATTGACCTTTATTACATCCGAACATATTGTTCTACCTATGTGCGGGTTAGGACCCTAACATGTTGAAACTTCCACATTTTGGTAGAGGCCAGTACAAGATAACATGCATTAAGAAACTATTAGCAGTCACGCAAGGAGGGATATATGGCTGGACAAACCCATCCCCATAACTATTTGGCTTATCGTGCAGATAACAGGACTACCCAACCAGGGTATGGATCCCGCGTTGATTCTGAATGATAAATCCAGGGGGAAAGCGTTAATAGAGGAAATGAAGAAGAAATATGATACCGCCAGGTGGACAATAGGAATTATAATCAAACATATCAAAAATGTAGCGACACAATTGGGTGCAAATATCTTAGCTTGTAAACTGTTAAGAAAATGCTGCAAATACGAAGTACCAGTGGGAGTCATTGCAGTTGTAGCTCAATGCGCAGAAGGCACCTTCGTTAGCTGGGCGCATTATCTATTAAAGTTGTTCCAAGTGGACTGCAAGGATGCACAGGACCTCGATACAAAATTCCATTACTCATGGCTGCTCACCCTCATAACTTCATGGGATGGCGGGAACCAAAGTATGTAATTTTTTGTACTAGACCACATCCATCGGGATCGAGATATCTATTACTGAGATCCGGGCCATAGGCCAGGCATAAGAGGGAAAATGGAATCATATTTGAAGCATACCTATGGGACATACATGAAGCTATCAACTGATCATGGAGAATAACACTAGAGGAGATCGCGCGATATGGGGACATCGCTAACTTCTGGGCTACATGTCAAGCCATGTGGATACAACCAAGGAAGGATCCAGATAAACAGTGGCTACCGATGCGCTACTACATCAAAGAATGTGATATAGACATGGTCATTAGAGAATGGCCTAACACATGGAGGATCCCATCCATTCCCTGAGAAGTACCGAAAGGACCCGCAGAAGGAGAAGTAGCGCAGGTGGAAACAAAGCCTCCACAAATCCCAGTGCCCAAGAAACCAAGGATGGGCCAAAACAAGCCAAATCAGGAAAACGAAAGGTCAAAGCAGATAGGAATCCAGAAGGGGCAAAAAGAGACCAATGAACAACCAACACAAGCTAAGGGAGCGCAAGAGACCACCCAAAATCCCATCACACAGGAACCAGGGGGAACTAAGAGACCGACTGTACAGGCAACATGCACACACAAGAAATTAAAGGTGCAACTAGCATCACCAGACTATACGATCACGGAGTACGATGGAGAAATGATCACCAGAATGGTCTAGGATTGTCTAGTAGAAGACTTCGATCACACAACACATCACAGGGATAAACTCCAAAAAGAGCTGACAGAAATGGGCAAGCTCCTCAGGACACTTGGGGAGGTCCAAGGAGAAAGTACCAGTAGAGGCATAGAGCCATCGACAACACAAACCAATGAAAGAGTGGAGGTAGAAGAACGAGACCTAGTCCTCCCAATTCCACACGCACAGGCAACGATCTACATAAAATCAAGCATGCTACGAATGGATGAAATCGTGGGACAGACACCACTGAAGGATTTGGAACACATCCAATTGGTCTTGACATGGATGCCATCAAGGGAACTATACAAATTGTAGGTTAGCTTCGACCACAAGATGCAGTATCGGGCACATAAAAACTTAGTTGAGCTACATAAAGCAAGAAAGAAGCGGGAAGCGTTGGAAAAAGATTGCAAGTAGGACAAATCCGAAACTTAGGAGGAGACAGAATGCAGGAACAAATTGGAATGAAGAGTGGGAGAATTTTTTGGGAAACTTCTAAGCACTGTGCAAGGAAACGAACTCCCAGCCGCAGAAAATATCGACCATATTGTGCAAGCAATTGCTCGATACCAGAAGGAGATCGAGGATCTTCAAGAACATCTCACACCAACAACTCCATCGACATTAAAGGAGAAAAGGAGGCAGGCAACAACAATGCAAATACATGAGATGGAGAAACAGGTTATCACAACAACTGACTTGCTTGATAAAACAGTGCAACTTTGGACAAGACTGGAGGAGGATCCATAGGTTCAACGCTGGGACAAGGAAGAGGAAAGGATCAATGTAGTGATCCAAGAACTCAAACAGAGGAAAAAGACCATACCAATCCTAGAAGGCGTCAAGGGGATGCAAGAGCTGAAGAAGATGCAAGCAGAACTTATCATTGCTCAAACACAGAAACAGGAGCATCAGGCTCAAATAGAACCATTACATGAACGGGTAGCAGAAGTACTCGCACAGGCAGAAGCAGCTAGAACACAAATGGCATAGACATAGGCAGAATGTGCAGGATTACTGAGCAACGAAGTGGCAGTTCAGGTAGTGTATACCATTAAGGAGAAAACCATGTAGACACTGATAAAATCAGCAGAGCTGAGGGAAAAGTTCCAGACGATCACCGAGGAGATCGAGGCAACTTAGAAAGATTAGGTGACTTGGGACGAGTCACATGTTAGTGTTGGGGGCCTATTGGAAGTAGGCCGAAGTGGGAAAGACAGCATGCACAAAGAAGAATGACAGCTGGAAGAGAAATCATGGGAAAGAAAGCGTGCAAGAGGAAAGCGACAACTGGTAAGAAGCATAACACGTGCGCATGAAAGAAGGAGGCGACAACTAGAAGGAAGCAAAGCACACATGCAGAGAAGGAAGACCTAACGACAATAGGGTTAGGGTTTCTGTAAGGTTTTGTGTAAATGGATGAAGATTCTGATAGATATAAATATAGATACGTAGGTATCATAGGAAGGTTCGGTTCGCTACTTTTTTAGAGGTTGATATGGTATGTAATGTTTTTGATTAGATGAACTGCTTTTGTAAAGCGGTTGAACTAGAGCAGAGGAGAGAAGGTAGATCTTGAGAATTATATGGCAGGCCGAGGAGCCTGTTGCGATCTAGTTCACCTCATATAGATCTTACCCATCTAAGGAGAGTTGTAAGCGCGCAACATGAAAATTTCAAAACTACCATAATAAGAGAGCCAAGAGCCAAATATTTGTGGATGTAGCCCAGGAGGGGGTGAACCACGATAATACCTGTGTAATGTAATGAATGCATGAATATATTCATCATACTTTTAGTAGTTAAACGTTGTGTGTAATGAATGAATGAGTTATTATCTTGCTTGGTTAATTGCTGTTGGGATATCAAGGGAAGATGCCATGGAGGCTAAAATATAAAAGAGAATAACAATATTTTGTAACACAAGTTATAATAAATGGTTCAGAATACAGATTCCATATCTATCGCTCAATCCTAGGCTGTAAACACCTGAGTCTTACAACCACCCATTTAAACCTATCTCGGGTGAGACTACGCAGTGCATTCTGTGTACTGTGTTGCCTTCTGGTTTACCAGAAGGGCTGATAGTTTTAGGCTTTGTTGGTACCCTGAAAGATATGAACCCTGGGTCAACAATGCAGGTAGTAGGGAAGAGCCATTCATTAAAACAACAAAGGTTTAATTAATTAGAAGGGGAAATGGGTTTAGGATTAGGATAGGATAGAGTTAGAGGGTTAAGAGGCATAGGGAAAAATGGTTTAGGGACTATATGGAAAGTGGTGTTATGGTGGGTGAAGAAGAATTAACGGGAAAAATTAGCTTAATTGGATAAACATTTTCCATGGAAGTGCTACCTCACCCTATGCGCCCTTGGTCAAATGATGGCACGTAGATGCCTCATCACTCTGTAGATCTACTGTATGTCAACCTATGAGGGTGCCACTTGGAACTGCATGGATGATGGTTATACTTGCTAAATATAGACCTTTCTAAAAATAGAATCCAACTCCTAAATTTTAGGAAACTATCCACATCATCAAAGAAGATTAAGAGAACACTACCACATGTCATTGTCTAATAATAGACACTGCTAAAAATAGAAAATCGTCTGAATGCATTTGAATTTATACTCATTGAACGCGTTTCTCCGCAAGGGATACAGATATGTGATCAGAATTGACATGTGAGCCCTGGTGCTCAACCTGCTAAAAATAGTAAACTGTGCCAAATCATCCTAGAAGAGATCCAAAATGATTTGAATGTGTCAAGGATAAACAATATACGCTCAGAATCTAAATCCAGGGCTTGGAGAAAAAATTGCTAAAAATAAAAAGTTCTCGCATGTCGCTCGAAAAAATGCCATCAAGCCTAGAATCATGCAAGGACTCTCCTTGTATGCTCAAAACTGCTCCAAACTATCAGGAGACCCACTCGAACCGTGTCTCCTAAAAAGTAGTAATGCCTATTGTATGTAGACATCTCTCTCATCTCCCTCAAAATGCTTGGAAACCAAGTCAACTCTAACTCTAAACCAAACAACCATGCATCGATCATATACCTGTCTCTCGTGGGAACCAATCTCTGCTAACCATAAGTGATAAACTCTGCGAGAATCTCATAACGCTAGCGAAAATAGTGCATGGTGGCTCTTAACCTGCAAGATTTTCAAGGGTGAAAATCTTGAGGGTGAAGAGTCAACATGTTCTATTTTGGCTGTCATTTAGATATTTTTTCCCAGAATTAGCTTTGTGTGAGCCAAGGTTGGTTCCATTATGGGAACAAGTATATGATTGGTTTAGTAGTGTTCTTTTCTTCAAAGACAAGAGTTTGCACATGTCTTCATGGAGAGAGAAAGATGCATGTTTTTTGCATATTCCCTACTTTTTAGGGGATAGAGATCGAAGGTCCACATGCCATTTTTGATCACATATTCAGAGTCCTTGCGATCTCATGATTTATTCAGAGTCCTTGTGAGAAAATTACTATTTGTATATATAGGGTTCAAGTGATGATTCTAAACACATATCCAGATTCCTCACAGAAAATCGAATCCGATGAGCCCATTTTTATTTCCATGCGAGTAGTTTCTATTTTTAGCAGTGCATATTTTTATGCAAACTATTTTTGGCATGGTTCTCCTAGAAGTCCCGAACATATTTGGTCTTTCTATATTTTTTGGTCGAACTTCTATATTTACTAGGTGTGTTTTCCATACAGGGTGACATGTTGCAGGTTCAAATTTCATCATTTGGAAACTTCAAAGAGTGACATGCGACGTGATGATAATATGCATGTTTCTTGAGGACATGTGGTGTATACTATTTGATACAATTTGGCATGGTTGAGTGTTAAATCACATGCATAAGTAGAGTGTGAGTTGACACACATAAAAATTTACAATGGTTTAGGTGATCGAGGAAGATCTACTTCCTCTTTCTCCCACTCCACTCTCCTCTCCGCCACACGTCTTCACTTAATTCCTTTTTTTTAGGATGAGAGTATGTTCATAGTTAATCCCTATTTTTATCTCAGTGTGTATTCATGTCCCTTCATTATTCCCTACACTCATGCACATCAAAATCCCTACTTCTTCTCTCCATCCCTATTTCTAGCGCTAATTCCCTATTTTTTCTCCTTATATCCCTATTCCTTAATGCTAATTCCCTATTTTTCCTTCTTAAATCCCTAATTCTTACCACATTAATCCCATTTCCAGTATATTAATCCCTTAAATATCTCCCACTCCCCTCACATTTGTACATGCTCTCTCGTATCATGCGCACTCTATCTCATCCCCCATTCCATTTTTGATTTGTGTAGCTTCAGGTAGGTATTCTCATGTGGCCTAGGTGCCAAGCACATGTGAATCGTTGTGGGAACCACATCACACTTTCATTTGGGAGAAAACACCCTTGGAATGAAGTTGGGGCTTCATGGGCTTGACGATGGGATTCGTGGGTTTGTGATGAGGCTTCACACCCACAAAGAAAACCTAATTTGATGTTGACTTGTGAAGGGGTTTTTGACACACCCCTTGGACTTGTATAGAAAGAAATGGAGGGTCATTGTGACAATGTGTGGAGAGATAAGTGTGGGAGAACTTGGAAATTTCAGTCCAAGTGTGGTGACCTCATTCCAGCCATGGAGGAGGTTGAAAGGTATTAGTTTTTTCCAGTCTTGTTCATGTTATAGGTAGGTACCTTGATGAGGAGAACTCGACCTGCAAAGGGAGACCTTAGTATATTGTGTTCTCTTGTTTTGGGAAAGTAAAGAGGGGCCAAATTGGGTAGCATGACTTGGCCAACAAGGAGAGTTGGCAACTGTTGTCTAGAAGGACTCGCCCAGTATAAGAGAAGGTTGTCACAGGGCTCGACCAGGTGTCTAAGGCTACAACAGGTTGGTATAGGGTAAGACCTTCATGTTGGAGCTGTCTAGGGGTTGCCTCAGGCCTAGGATAGAGCAGTAGTAGTTGAGGAGGGTTTCCATAGGTGTGGAAACATGCAATTGAATGTGCAGGTTTTTTTTACAACCAGTCAGTACAACCAGCCTAGGAAGGTTGTAACAGTCTATCTAGAACAAGTGTAGGCACTGCAGGTGGACAACCAATAGGTGCAAGACTGCAGGTGATTTCTGGGCTATCTAAGGTGTTGTTATAGGTGTATAACAACAAGTCTATAATCCCAAAACAACAATGAAAGAAGAATGTACAACAACAAGGGATGTATAGTTTACAACAACCTTGAGGGCAGACCTTGGGGCATATTTTGAGGGTTGTTTAAGGGCAGTCAACAACAAAATTGGAGGATAGTCAAAAGGCATATTTTGGGGGAAGAAAAAGAGGGCTATTACAAGGTTGTAACAACAGTATTTTGGAGAATCCCTAGGAGAGCCTTGAGGGACTATTATGTAGTTAGTTAAGCTACAGGAAGAGAGACGAGTTAGGGAATTTTGGACAACTCAGAGGGTAGGTTGAGGACAACCATGAGGGTTGTTGCAAAAACACCTTGACAATAAATTTTGGAGCTCAGTTTTTGGCACAGAGATTGATGAATATTTTGGCAGTGATATACTGTGAGTGTACTTGGTAATATTGGCATATTATTTATTTAAGAAGTGGGCCATTTTCCCTAGTACGATAGCCCATTAGTTCTTGTTTTAAGAACTAGTTTCTTGGGCATTAAATTCTTGTGTACCTGTGTATGATCTAATTGCTAATGTATTTTATGCTATGATAAAGTAGTTAGGAATATCAGTGTGTTTATGTTCACAGTTCAAATTGGGTGAATTTATGTATAAATGTCGAAACAATAGACCGGACTTGAGGTGTGGTAAAATCTAGCATGGTTTCAGAGTTGTGGTTCTGAGTAGGGTAGTTGTATCAGAGTTATTTACAAAGATGATAGATCTAGGAGGGAGATTTAGTAGTATTGAGAAGCTAGATCTAAGAGGGAGCTACAATGACTAGTGTAGGTAGCAACAAGTTGGATGGTCTTTGTTTTGAGACATGGAGAAGACCATCTAGACAAGGAGTTTTGGACTCTTGCAACTCGGTGGTGTGGTAGGTTGGGAGTTCTGGTGGATTGACGTAGAGCCTTGATCACAAAAATATGTTGTGTGGAATATTTCTAACCCTGTGGATGGACTTTCGTTGACTTGTCATGGTGAGTTGTGATGGGTAAAGCTTGAGTGCCTTGGCATGGATGAGATGGTTTCGTGTGTATCACAGGTCGATGAGATAGAGTCTTCATTGGGATGGATAGTTTCACATTGTCGAGGTGTGATAGTGTATGAGGTATTTGACCCAAGAGGATGAGGAAAATTGTGGAGATGAGTTGTGGTGGTATAGAGTGAACTACAATAATTGTCCAATTGCAGCTTGGGACTGTTTCATATGAGGAAACATGATAAGTTACAACATGTGTAGAAGTGGAGAGTTTTTGTTGACTTGGATGATGGAATTGGGCATAATTTCATTGGATGATCGTGACTTGGCTAAGAAAGATGCTTGCCTTGGAATATTGCATGGTTCTTATACAATGGGAGCCACTGACACATGACAGGGGCACAAGATTTTGTTCAAGAGATTCACAGTGTCTGACTCAGGTATGTACGAGGAGCTTGGTATGAGGACCAGGCATGTAGTGCATGGATTTGGAGTAGTGGTATTCTAAATGGAGTTAGGTGATGTGTTGAAGAATTTTGAGGTTCCTAAGGCTACCCAACATGCCTGTTATATGACCTCTTGTTGGGCACTAAGTTCAAGGTACTTTCAAACTGTTTTCCTCACTATTTGAGGATTGTTTTCTCGCTATCCAAAACAACCAACAATCTGAAATTTAGCCAACTGTAAATCTGCATTAAGCTTATGATTGCATGATCTTTTGGTGCCTCTTTGTGAAGGGTTTATGGAGGATAGTTTTGCTGTCCAAATTAGCTCTTCACATACATCAAAACATACAATACTCCTCTAGAATATTTAACAACTACTAAGTTGAAAGTACTAAGCAATCCATGACAAATGAACAAAAGTATTTTTGGTCAACATGACCCTGGAAAAACCCCCACGGGGAAAACCAGTAAGAGAGATAGATATGCTATGGAGATATGAAAGAAAATTCTACAACAAGTAAGTATACAAGGAACCTGATATAGTACAAGATTCTTCTCAAGCCTGCATTGGAGTCCATTTATGTTAGTTCCCCCTTTCCTTGGTTAGCACGCCCCTTTGCCTTGGTTTGCACCCCTTTCCTTGGCCCTTGCACCCCTTGTTTATTGTGTCGGCTAGATTGGTACAATTCACCCCTTGAATATGCACCCTAATCCTTGGCTCCCTTTACCAACACCCAAGTGCACCCTCACTAGCTTGTTGGATGCGCCCTCATCTCTTCTCAAGAATGGCACTCCAATACTCTACAAGTGTGCCCCTCTAGCATACAAGTGACTCTCCTCTCAAGATGCACCCACAACCTCTATTATCTTTCCTCCTCAAGATTTGCGCCCTTAGCTTCTCACCAAGTGCACCCTCAAGACTCATGCACCCTTCATCTCCTCAAGAATTTGCCCAAGTCTCCTCCAAACACTCACTTCCTCTGTTCCTCCTTCACTCGACTCTCTCAAGTGAACAATGGGCCTCCTTTTCCCTCCTTTGCCTCCTTTAGTCTAATCTCAAGGACAACCTAGAAAACCAAGGGCCTAGATTATATCTAATCCTTTCTCCAAAATGAATGGATGAGATTAGATCTCATCATTCATTTAAGTTTCCATAGTTCACTTTATGTTCATTAATTCAAACTTAAGTGAAATTAATGTCACTTTATGACTTAAGTGAATAAGTCACTTTAAGTGAATAAAATCAAAGTGAAATTATAACATAAAGTAAAAGCATGAGGGTTAGAAATCCCCCCTTTGTGTTTAGAGACTCACAAACACAAGGGGACCACTTTCCAAGGTACCAAAATCTCAACATGTGTTGCAAGTGTAAAATGTGCTATGGGTGCTAAGAGTGTGTTCTTAGCCTCATGGATTGAGTAGGGATATGTAGTGTTGTTATGGGATGGACAAGTGTTATTGGATGCCCATAATATCTAGAGGCACATTAATGGTCTTAGATTTAGAGAGGGAAACCTATATAGGATGAGGGGCCGACCTATGTGTGTTGTGGCTAGCAGGAGCATAGAGACAGATGAGGAGGAGCAGGTGGTTCCACCAGTGGTGAGGCAGGTCTCCCAACAATAGCACAGAGGGAACATGTAGCTCCACCATTGATGAGGTAGGTATGTCCACTAGTGGTACAGGTTTAGAGGGAGCCAGAGTTCAGAGGGATTTATCCCTTAGGGTCCAGTAGGGAGGAGTATCCTCCAAGGAATGTGCAGAGGACAATGGATAGGGAGAAAATAACTTTGGAGGTTGTGTAGACTTAGAGGGAGTTCGACTTCATAGGGAGTCCAAATTCAAAGTGAGTTAGGAGGCTCAGAGGGAGAGTCATCCATTCAGAGGGATCGAACCTTCAGGTCTATATGGGAGAGAGGAATCTCCCAATACTGTTAGGATGGTGTCATGGGTGGAGATGACTAGACATGATTCTTAGGAGTGAGAGGCTTCTAGGAGTGGGATGTATTCTAGGAGGGACCATACCAGACAATGGGACTTGCTTCAATGACAAAGGGAGAAACCAATCGGGTGGATTGGAGAGAAGTTGTGGTAGTGGATCCGGTGTGGGAGGTAGAGTTACTTCTAGTATGATAAACAAAGTTACTTCCAATGTGAGAGACGAAGATAATTCTAAGTGATTGTGGAGTGTGGTGAGAATACCTCCCTCACTAAGAGGAAGTGTTGATTTGTGTAGCTTTAGGAAGGTATTCTCATGTGGCCTAGGTGCTAAGCACGTGGGAATCATCATGGGAACTACATCACACTTTCATTTGGGTGAAAACGCCCTTGTAATGAAGTTGGGACTTCATGGGCTTGATGATGGGATTTGTGGGTTTGTGATGGGGATTCACACCCACAAAGAAATCCTAATTTGATGTTGACTTGTGAAGGGTTTTTGACATACCCCTTGGACTTGTATAAAAATAAATCAAGGGTCATTGTGACAATGTGTGGAGAGATAAGTGTGGGAAAGCTTGGAAATTTCAGTCCAAGTGTGGTGACCTCAGTCCAACCATGGAGGAGGTTGAAAGGTATTAGTTTTTGCTGTCTTGTTCATGTTATAGGCATGTACCTCGATGAGGAGAACTTGACCTGCAAAGGGAGACCTTAGTCTGCTATGTTTTCTTGTTTTGGGTAGGTAAAGAGGGGCCAAATTGGGAAACAGGACTTGGCCAACAAGGAGAGTTTGAAACTGCTGTCTGTTGGGTTGTTTTATTCTTTGCGGTGAAAGTCAAGTCGAGGTAGATCGATTGACGTTTTAAGGTTGAGGCGGATCTACAACAAGTCTAAGGTCAAGGAAGTCGACCGAGGAAAGTTGAAGTTGAATTTATCGATGGCAAGTCAACCGACAAGAGGTCAAAGTGCGGGCGTGAGACGATCGACTAGAGACCAAATGAAGGACCGACTGGTAGTCGATTGGTAACCCAACTTGGAGTCGACTGTAACAGAATCCCGATATTTGTAGCCAATCATATGCATGGATATATAATCATTTTTGGGCGCCAATATTTAGGGATTTTCCTATTGTAAAGGCTATAAAGAGGTGCATTGTAAGGCTATAAGGATAATGAATGAATTGTGTAATGAGAGAATGCTAATGCTGTAATGCTAATGCATGGTAAATTGTAGGTTGCTGTTTATGTATATGTAAGCCGATTTGGCTATAGGGTTGTTATTGCATGTGCAAGAGGGTATGATGTAGATTGTGTCTTATGTGTGGACCAAGGTTAGACATGTAACCTTTTATTTTGATTGAATAAGACAACAAGAGAGAAGAAATCTAAAAGGAATGTTGGTTTCTCCCGGTTAAGGGTTCCATGGTAAAATCTTGGTGTATTATGTGATTTCTTGTTTCATTTACGTTCTTGATTAAATTCTTCTTCTCTTCTGCTAGGATTAGTGTGGAAGTGTCATGCATTTCCTGACATGTGGTATCAGAGCTTAGGTTTTCCCTGAAAAGTGAGTGTTTAGAGCGGTGCTATTCTTTGATGAGTATATCATATCTTGATTTTCCAATCTTGAATCTGAGAATTAAACCCTATTTACAGTAAGAGTCGTAAGTCATAATTTGTGTTAAATATTTTGGTAAAGAATGGCAAGCAGTTCCATAATAGAGATAGAAAAATTCAAGGCCTGAATTTTGAGCCTTGGAAGCTTAAGATGGAAGATCTTCTTGTGGATCAAGAACAGTGGACAACGGTCTATCCAGGTACCCATCCGACAGGCATGTTGACAAAAGAATGGGAGAAACTTGAAAGAAGAGAAAAGTACGATTCGGCTTTGTCTTGCAGATTTGGTGCTACTGAATGTCTCGAGTGAAGAATCAAATAAGAAATTGTGGGACAAGCTGGGAAGCTTGTACCAGTGAAAATCTCTAGTAAATATGTTGTTTCTTAGAAATAAATTGTATCTTCTCATGATGAGTGATGGAAGTTTGTTGTCTAAGCATTTAAATGCGTTTAACACCACGTTAAGCCAGTTATTATCTGTGGATATCAAGATCACTGATGAGGAGAAGTGTATCAGCCTATTATGTTTTTTTCCAGACTCCTGGGATATATTAGTCGTAGCTATTGGGAGTAATACAACCACACTAGCTCTAGAGGATGTGGTTGCTTCTCTTTTGTCGGAAGAAATGAGAAGAAATAACATGGAAGGATCGACCAAAGATGCTCTGGTAGTGAGATGTCGATCGATAAAGAGAGATAAAGGAAGATTGTTGTTGGAGTTACTTCACAAACACCTAGGATTTATTTTTCCTAAGGTTTTTCCTTGTTTATTAGTCAAAATTAGTCATTATCTAGTCTCCTATAATTTAGGGGAGAATATTCCACATGGAGAATATTCTCTTTTAGTTGACACTTCAGTTTGACTAGTTGAGTTGAGTCTAGATGCTGCATTGGTTTTGTCACCATGAAACATTGGGATCATCACCATGATAATTCGACCTTGCCTTGGTATCATCATCAGAGTGGCGCATTAGCCTTGATTCCCTGACCCAATCTTTATTTTCACCATAATGATGTTCAGGCGGGGTGTTGGAGTTACTTCACACACTCCTAGGATTTATTTTTCCTAAGGTTTTTCCCTGTTTATTAGTCATAATTAGTCATTATCTAGTATCCTATAATTTAGGGGAGAATATTCCACCTGGAGAATATTCTCTTTCAGTTCACAGTTCAGTTTGACTAGTTGAGTTGAGTTTAGATGCTACATTGGTTTTGTCACCATGCAACAATGGGATCATCACCATGATAATTTGACCTTTCCTTGGTATCATCACCAGAGTGGTGCATTAGCCTTGATTCCTTGAGTTAACTCCTCACTACTCTTTGTTCATTCAGTTAACTGAAGACTAGTTGACTAGTTAACTCAACTAGGTGGCAGTTCACTCTCGTAACTGCTGGTGTGTCTCCAGATCACTCTAGACCGCCACTATGGTGCATTGGTTATCCTCCAGTCAAACTCATTGAGTTATACAAAGTATATCATGTGTAAATTATTCATTATTCACAACGGTTAATGAAAATTCTTTCATTCTTTCTCTCCTTCTTCTTCTTTCTTCAATTCTCTCTACAAATGTGTGTATTATTGTTTAGCTAGATATATTTTGTGCAGGTTCAAAAAATTTACATGGTATCAGAGCCAACTGACTACTAAGTAAAAGCTACACCAAAATTTTTGTAGGTACAAAAGATTGAATATAACAGAAAGATGGAATTCCAAAAAGAATTCATTCATACACCTTACAACTATTTTCCATGGAAGGAGAAAATAGCCATACATATAGAAACCAAAGGGTTGTACAGGTTGAAATTGAATACAGATACAAAACAAACATCAGCTATAGAAAAATCCAAGTACTTAAATCGCATGGATGAGGCATTCAAAACAATTTGCAGTCTTATTTCTCCCGATCTCCTTTCTCATATATCTTCCTGTAAGACACCCAATGAAGCCTAGAACACCTTGGAAGGGATCTTTGGAAAATAGGATGAGATGAGGGGACACATGATAGAGGTGGAGCTGCTCACATTGGATCCAAAAATATTCGACAATATCCAAGATTTCTTTACAAAATTCAAGGATTTACTGTCGCAACTCAAATCTTGCAGGGTTGATAAATCGAAGGAGGAGAAACAAATGGTTCTCACCATTCTCTCCAAGCTTGGTCCCGAATTCTCTGTATTCGTATCCACATTCCATACTATCAGATTCACCTCTGGAGCCACTTGCAGGATGCCTTCTCTTGAGGACTTTATCTAATCCCTGACACAAGAGAAAACCAACTCATTAACATGGGCACAATCAAAGGCCCAAGGGTGCATGCACTCACTGTGCATGATGGCAACCAAAAATATCAGAAATATAAGGATAAATATAAATAGAAAGATCATGCAGTTCCGAAGTGATGCAGGAGCATCCGCAACATTCAAAATTCATCGTATGAACCAGCACGAGGAGGAAAAGAATTGAATTGTACAGCTGGACAAGCCAACAAACCTTTTTTTTTCTTCTTTTGATTTTGAATTTCACCTTGGTATTCGTTGCGCCGTCGTTCACTAAAGGAATTCAAAGCCAGGCGCATTGTATTATGTTACAGATAGGAAGGCAGTTAATACAATTAAGGCTGGTAGATAGAAATTAGATGTAGATTAGACAGTTTACCTTTCGAGAGGGAAAACAGAATATAGACACCCTCCCTTGTATCATTGTAAGGAGGATTCATTATTCAGTATTAGAAAAAGGAGAAGGAAGAGAAAGAGCAGAGAGTCTGTGAAGAACCTCCATGTACAGTTATTGAATTAATAGGAAGAGTTCTGATTTAATTCCATGGATGTGTTAGATGTTTTTGTGTTGTTGATGTTATGCTTCTTCTTACTTGCCTCTTTCTATGCTTATCTGTTATATGCTGCTTATGTAGTTGCATATGAGGTTAGGAACCTGAGGGAATGAGTTTCGATTGTTTCTCTGCTTGAGCCAGGAGATTCCTGCATAGAGTGCAGTTGAATTCCTCCGC
>ML809182.1:137585-156991 GCA_009831015.1 Picea engelmannii
CAGGAAGAGAAGAGCCAAGTCCATCGGATATCGGGGTTTCGGCATTCGGGGTTTGACAGGACGAGAGTTTCACACCTCGTGAAATCCCCGAGTTGCTATTCACCGAATCGACCAGAGCCGTTGATCGGAGGAAGGACACGCGGCGCAGGATCCCGGCGGGTCGGGTTTCGGCGTTCCTAGAGTCAAGGGTTCAACCCCTTTGAAATCCCGAGTCGCGATTTCCCGAATCGACCAGAGTCGTTGATCGGAGACAGGGACACGTGGCGAAAGATCTGGAGGAGTCGGGGTTTGGCAGGGTCAGGGACCTTGTGATTCAGGAGGCGTGAACTCCCGAACCGCGAAATCCCGATAGAACAGGAGGGAGACAGGTGTCGGGGTGTAGGTCTCTCCACGGGAAGCAGACACGTGGCATCGGGGTTTCGGAGTTCGGGAAATGGCGAGGTAAGAGTTTATGTCCCTTGAAATCCCGAAGTGCGATTTCCCGATAGCACGTGTGGGTGACAGGTGTCAAGGGTTAGACCTCCCCATGGGATGTGGGCAGGTGGCATCGGGATTTCGGCATTCGGGGTTTGGTAATGCAAGAGTTTTGTGACCGGTGAAATCGCGATCCCGCGATCCCCGATCACACGAGCAAGAAGGTGACGCGACAGAAGTGGGACCTCGAGAGCGAGTGGAGGACAGGTGGCGTGCAGCCGGAGTTCGGGGTTCAGGGTTTTGTGTTGTAGGAGACGCTCGACACCACAACCTCCAATTTCCCGATAGGGAAATCCCCGAAAGGTGGAAGCGTTGACCCGTTGACTATCGGGGTTCGGGGTTATGAGTTACATGTGACTACGCTCACAGAATTCGCGAGATCGCGAATTCCGATTTCCCGATTTCCGAAAGGGGAATCACTGAAGGAGTGTACTGTGGGTAGTGGACTCCCGAGGGAGTTGAAGAGTGTTGACTCTTCGGGCCCGTGAGAAATTGAAGGTCCTGGTAGAAGCAGCTGGCTCGGTGAGGGGCGAGTTGCGTCACGAAGAAGGAAGGGTGCACAAAACCCTTCACTGATGCCTCCAAATCCAAAGGGGAAAAGGGAAGAAAAGGGGAGAAATGCACATACTGTCACAAAGGATTCCATCCGGAATCCGCATGCATGCAAAAAAAATAGATCCGATGTCTCAAATACTTAAAAAAAACAACCATGGAGATCACATCCCCGAGGGTGCAAAGAAGAAGAAGGAAGAAGATCTGAATTCCAAGAAAAGAAATTCTAGCCATGCCTTGATTGCAATCAACTCCTCTCTCAATGCTTGGATCGTAGATTCAGGAGCATCACATCACATGGATTCCTCAGAAGAAATCTATTCTCCATTGGATGCATGCAAAGATCCTCCTATTCTGATGGGGGAAAAATCTTCCGTCGAAGCCACCGACAAAGGAAGGATTAAACTCACCAACGGAAGCTTCGAGAATGTGCTGCACGTTCCCAAGATTTTTGTCAACCTTCTCTCCATGTATCAGATGAAGAATTTCGACACTGGAAAGAAAGTCATATTCACACCAAATTCCGTGGACATCTATGACATGAAAACCAATTCTAGGGTTTCTACCGGTGAGGTAAATCGTCAGTCTAGATTGTATACATTTTCTGAATTCATTGAACTTGATTTTTCTTTACTGCTTATTCATGTTGATGAAATTAGTAGGATATGGCACAAAAGGTTTGGAAATTTTAATTTCATATACATGCAACAACTTAGCAATCACATATTGGTTGATGGTCTACCAGACATCCATTTCTCCAAGGGAGTGTGTGAGGGATGTGTTCTCAGGAAACACCCTCAAGAGAAATTCGACAAGGGAAAGTCTCAGAGAGCCACTGGACCTTTAGATATGATCCACAATGACCTTATGGGTCCCTTTTTGTATGCATCCATCAACCAAGAAAGGTTTGTTCACATTTCTGTTGAAGATTTCTCACGTTTTACTTGGATCTACTTTCTTAGGCAAAAATCAGAGGTCTTTCAACACCTCAAAGATTTCAAGCCCTGATTGAGACACAGTCCGGAAATAAGATAAAATTCCTCCAAACTGATAATGAGGGAGAGTATGTGAATCATGAGATCCACAATATTTTCCATGAGGAAGGGATTCAGTTGCAACATATAGTTCCCTATACTCCGCAACAAAATGAAGTTGTTGAGCGAAAAAAACATATCTCTAAAGGAGATGGCATCTTGCATGTTGCATGCAAAGTATCTACCACAAAGACTATGGGATGAAGCACTTAACTATGCAACATACATCCAAAATAGATCTCCCCATAGATATGACAAGGATAAGACCCCCTACGAGGCTTGGAGTAGCCTCAAACCGGAAGTGACCCACTTTCACATTTTTGGTTCACGTGCATGGGCCTGGATTCCCTCTTAAAAGAGGAAGGCACTTGATCCACAGAGCACTATGTGCATTTTTGTTGGATACCATGATGATGTGAAGGGATATCAACTTATTGAGATTTCCTCAGACTGAGTCATCATTGAGCGTAGTGTCCAATTCGAGGAAAGTGTCTCGCATGTATCTCAACATCCGCATGCAGACACCTTCACTCTTCCACTTGTATGAGATGATGAGCATGCACATGTTGAATATTCTTCAGACAAGAGTTCTAATTTAGAGGAATCAGATGATTCATATTTAGAGTCAATACATTCAAATGCAGAGTTAGAGCATCCAGATGCAGTTCCAGAGCTAGAGCAGAGGCCCAAGTGGGCACATACTACTCTTCAGGATGCAGGGGATTTCGTTGGTGATCCAATCGATACTAGGAGGACTCGATCTGATTTCGAGAAGCCTCTTATTGCAATTACTTACACTAAACCATTTCCCTCCAGAAATCTCTTTCTGGTTTAGTCTTCAGATCCATAGTCTTATGGCGAGGCTGCTATAAATCCCTTTTGGGAATCCACCATGCAAGAGGAGTAAAACTCCCTCCTTGAGAACCAGACTTGGGATCTGGTTCCCCTTCCTTCTGGGAGGAAACTTGTCATATGTAGATGGGTCTATAGGACCAAGAGTGCAACATATGGACAAATCAATAGATACAAAGCCAGGCTTGTCGCCAAAGGATTTCAATAGGTTCATGGTATTGACTATGATGAGACCTTTGCTCCAGTAGCGAAGATGGACTCCATACGATTGGCACTTGCCATTGCGGCAGGAAAAGGATGGGAAGTCCAACAGATGGACATGAATAATTAATTTCTTCATGGTGATCTCTCTGAGGAGATCTACATGGACTACTCACTGATCTCTCTGAGGTGATATCTCTGAGGAGATCTACTCAGTCTTGGTTCTGGGCCTATCTGTTTGTCGAGCAAGAAGCAAGCTTCCATTGCTCTATCTTCAAACGAGGCATAGTAAAAATGGGCAGTTAACATAACCATTCAGGCTATGTGGCTACAACATTTCCTTACTGAGTTGGGAATCCAGTTTCATCGGCTGATCATCATCTGGTGTGACAACCAGAGCACTTTGAAGTTCTGCAGAGATCTAGTTCAGAGGCAACGGATGAAGCACATTGAGATCCACATGAACTACATTCAGTACTTAGTACACGAGGGGATCATCAAATTACAGATCTTCCCTTCAACAGAATAAATGACAGACATATTCACCAAGACCTTCACTGAGCAGAAGTTCCATTCTCTGCGAAGTCGTCTTGGAGTGAAGGACACAGTTGCCTAGCAACTATAGTTCTTCTTTTTACATACATTATACCTTGAGGGGGGGTTTTTCCCATGAGGTTTTCCCTCTTTCCTCACTTTATTTCAATGTATCTTTTGTACTTGGGTACCTAACATGGCCTCATTTCCCAGACCCAATCTTTATTTTCACCATAATGATGTTCAGGGGGGGTGTTGGAGTTACTTCACACATGCCTAGGATTTATTTTTCCTAAGGTTTTGCCTTGTTTATTAGTCATAATTATTCATTATCTAGTATCCTATAATTTAGGGGAGAATATTCCACTTGGAGAATATTCTCTTTCAGTTCACAGTTCAGTTTGACTAGTTGAGTTGAGTTTAGATGCTACATTGGTTTTGTCACCATGGAACATTGGGATCATCACCATGATAATTTGAACTTTCCTTGGTATCATCACCATAGTGGAGCATTAGCCTTGATTCCTTGAGTTAACTCCTCACTACTCTCTGTTCAGTCAGTTAACTGAAGACTAGTTGACTAGTTAACTCAACTAGGTGGCAGTTCACTCCTGTAACTGCCTGAGAGACTAGACTAGGTGGCAATTCACTCCCGTAACTACTGGTGTGTGTCCAGATCACTCTAGACCACCACTATGGTGAATTTTTTATCCTCTAGTCGAACTCATTGAGTTATACGGAGTATATCATGTGTAAATTATTCATCATTCACAACGGTTAATGAGAATTCTTTCATTCTTTCTCTCCTTCTTCTTCTTTCTCCAATTCTCTCTGTAAATGTGTGTATTATTGTTTAGCTAGATCTATTATGTGTAGGTTCAACACATTTACAATTGTTTGGTATAAATTTCAAGTAGAAGGGTAGATATAAATCCCCGATTAAGTCGGTGCGAAGATGATGGAAATGCGGTAAAGTTAGGTATTATAAAAAGGATTGTAAGTCAAGGAAACATAAGTCAGGGATGGATCCGACGAGAAGAAGTCCACTGAGAGAAATATGAACTTAGAGAAGGGAGGTGATGTGTCTCTGGCGTCAACCAATACACAGTCGGATCAAGATGTTTGGTTGATTGAATCAAGAGTGTCCTATCATATGACACCACATAAAGAATGGTTCTGTGATTATGAACAATATGATGGGGGTGATGTGTTATTGGGGGATGACTCGAAAACCATAATTTTCGGATGGGAAAGAGTTCGACTGACACTGCATGGGATGGGAGGAAAATAACCCTTCCATGTGTTCTACACATTCTGGGTTTGGAAAGAAACCTGATATCTATTAGCAAGATGAGTGATCCAGGTGTGCATACTCTGTTTCATAAGGATTCATGCAATATGGTTAGAGATGTGATGGTATTAATGAGAGGAGTTTAGATTGGTACCCTGTACAAGATATTAGGGAATTTCGACTCGAATGGATGAAACAACATTGTTTCTCCTGAAATCGACTTGAATACAACTTGACCCAACTCGATGTCAACACAACTTGACTCGACTTGATCCAAGTCGGCTCAAACCGACTCGACTAGACATGGTGAGATCGACCCAACCGGGTTATGGCTTGAGAGGATGTGAAAAATTGGAGAAAAAAAAATTCAAGCTATGCAAAGAAAAGGCATGGTCAAAGGTTTCCCTGAATTTGGTTTAGAAGTCGACTTTTGTGAACATTTCATATATGGAAAACAAAGTCGAGTGAGGTTCCCATATGGAGCGACAAGGGAAAATGAGATTCTAGAACTGGTGCAGAGTGATGTGTTTGTCTCGGTTACAGTGCCTTCACTTGATGGATCTTTGTATTATGTCTCCTTCATAGATGATTTTTCCAGGAAGACATGTATATATTTCCCGAGGAGGAAATCATATGTTTTTGAGAGATTTAAGGAGTTTAAATCTCTTGTGGAAAACCAAACAGAAAAAAGGATTAAAGTGTTGAGGACTGACAATGGTGGTGAATTCTGTGGAAATGAATTTGACCAGTTCTGTAAGTAGTGTGGCATAGAACACCAAAATACCACATCATATACCCCACAACAAAATGGATTTGCCGAGAGAATGAACAGAACATTGATGGATAAGGAAAGGAGCATGCTTAGTGGTGCTGGGCTCGCACAAGAATTCTGGGAAAAGGCAATCAAGACTGCAAGATATTTGGTAAATATGTCTCCTTCATTGGCACTAGTCGACACGAATCCAAATGAGGAATGGTCTAGTAATAATCCTTCAGTGGCACATCTCAAATTATTTGGTTGTGATGCATTTTTGCATGTTGCCAAGGAAAAGAGGATCAAGCTGGACAAAAAGGCAGTCAAATGTATTTTCATCGGATATAAAGAAGGGATGAAAGGATATAATCTCTAGGATCCTGCATCAAGGACAACAATGTACAATCGAGATGTGGTCTTTAGAGAAGTCGGAGGTAAATTTGAGCCTAAGGAAGTTGTTCAAACCAAGAATAATCATGATACGATACAGTTTTAACTGAGGAATGAAGAAGATGATTCAGATGAGTCGATTGAATCTGAGGAAGAGGTGGAGCAATTGACTCCAATGGTAAGGAGGTCAGAAAGAATAAGAAAACCAATTGAAAGGTATAGTCCTCCTGACTTCCATTCCACATTCATGCTAACTACCATCGATGATGATCCCAAGTTGGTCAGTGAGGCATTCGAATTTGCAAAGGGTAAACTCTGGAAGGATGCCATGGCCGAAGAGATGGAATCCTTGTACAAGAATGATACATGGGATCTAGTCAAGTTACCTAGTGGAATGAATCTTGTTGGTAGGAAGTGGGTGTTCAAGAAGAAGATGAATGTCGCAGGACAAGTCGAGAAGTTCAAAGCTCGACTGGTAGAAAACTTTTATTCTCAATTCGAGGGAGTCAACTTCGGTGAAATATTTTCTCCATTTGCAAAGTTAACTTCCATTAGAGTACTAATGTCTCTAGTTGCAACATTCGATCTGGAGATAGAACATATGGATGTGAAGAAAAAATTCCTACATGGAGACCTAGAAGAAGATATATATATGAAACAACCTGAAGGATTTGTAGTAAAGGGAAAGCAAGAGTTGGTATGGAAACTCAAAATATCCCTTTATGGTATAAAAAAATCGCCAAGGATGTGGTACCAGAATTTTTAAACATGCATCCTTAGTTTGGGATTTGTGAGAAGAAAAGATGATCATTGCATATATTCCAAGGAAGAAGGTGGGAATTTCATATATGTATCTTTGTATATCGATGACATGTTGTTGGTTGGAAACAACATGGACGCAATAAAGGAGGTGAAGAAGCAACTATCCTCCAAGTTCGACATGAAGGATATCCGTGCAACGAACTTCATTATGGGAATGGAGATTAAGAGAGATCGAGCCGCTAGAAATATTTGGTTGAATCATACAAAGTATATTGAGACAGTTATGAAACGATTCAAATGTAGGATTGTAAACCTATGAAGGTGCCAATTCCAGTGGGATCAGGGTTTACTACTGAATAATGTCCAAAGACACAGGAAGAGATAGAGGACATGGAACGTGTTCCCTATGCAAGTTTTGTTGGTAGTCTAATGTATGTGATGGTATGCACTCAACCAAACATTGTCCATGTAGTGGGAGTGTTGAGTAGGTACATGTAGACACCTGAAAAGGAGCACTAGACAAATGTCAAAAGAGTATTAAGATATTTGTGGGGCATGAAGAATTATGCTATATGCTATCAAGGAAGACATGGAGGTGACAGTGGCAAAGTAGATGTACATGGATTTGTCGACGTCGACTGGGTTGGAGATCTGGATTGATGGAGGTCAACCAATAGATGTATCTTCAAAATGTTCGGTGGAATAATAAGCTAGATGAGTAAGCGACAGGTGGTCGTAGCCCTGTCAACAACAAAATATGAATGCATGGCAGCCAATCATGGAAGCAAAGAAGCGCTATGGATTCAAAGTTTGTGTTCAAGAGTTAGGTTTGAGGAGAAATCTATGAAGGTGAGTTGCGAAATTCAAAGCACAATATTTATGGCAAAGAACCCTACTTATCATTCAAATACTAAGAACATTGATATACAATACCATTTCGTAAGAGACATGGTGGAAATTAACAAGGTTCCACTGGAGAAAGTAAACACATTGGAAAACATAGAAGACTCGTTGACCAAGTATGTGAGTGTTGTGAAGTTATCTTGGTGCAGAGAGGCAATGGGCATTTTTGCCCTGGTTTTGTGAATGAAAGTTCAGGAATCTCATGTTTCAACAAAGAAGACAACAAGTGGGATAATTTTAGGTTGTTATATTCTTTGCGGTGAAAGTTGAGTCGAGGTAGATCTACTGACGGTCGAAGGTCGAGGTGGATCAACAATGAGTTGAAGGTCAAGGAAGTCAACTGGGAAAATTTGAAGTTGAATATACTGACAACAAGTCAATCAACAAGAGGTTGAAGTGTGGGTGTGAGACGATTGACTAGAGACCAAATGAAGGACCAACTGGTAGTCGACTGGTAACTTGACTTGGAGTCAGCTATAACAAAATCCCATGATTGTGGGATTTTTAGCCAATGATATGCATGGATCTGTAACGGTTTTTGGGCGTCAATCTTTAGGGTTTTTCCTATTGTAAATCCTATAAAGAGGCGTGTTGTAAGGCTGTAAAGGCTAATGAATGAATTGTGTAATGTGAGAATGCTAATGCTATAATGCTAATGCATGGTAAATCATAGGTTGTTGGTCATGTATATGTAAGACGATTTGGCCACAGGGTTGTTCCTTCCTGTGAAAGAGGGTATGATGTCAATTGTGTCTTAGGTGTGGACCAAGGTTAGGCATGTAACCTTTTATTCTGATTGAATAAGACAACAAGAGAGAATAACACTCAAAGGAATGTTGGTTTCTCTCGGTTAAGGGTTCCAGGGTAAAATCTCAGTGTACTGTGTGATTGCTTGTTTCATTTACGTTCTTAATTAAATTATTCTTATCTTCTTCTAGGATTAGTGTGGAAGTGTCTTGGATTTCCTGACACTGTCTAGGAGGACTCGCTTAGTATAAGAGAAGGCTACCACAGGGCTTGGACATGTGTCTAAGGCTACATCATGTTGGTATAGGGTGGGTATGTGTTGTGAGTGGGAAATCCCCCTATGGACTAGCACTTAGGGTTTTATCATGCATGCAGAAAAGACCTAAAGATTCCTACTTTTTACCATCATCCTAGACCTAATCCCCATTATTATTAAGAAAATACATGGTTAAGAAGATCAAGTGAACATACCTTATTTTCGATGTTTGGTATTGATCCCTCTTCACGCTTGGTCGCTCTCTGACTGCAAATCTCCTCCCAAGGATGACCTACATTCACAAAAGACAAACAAAGAAATCCACATGCATTTGATCTACAAATTAATGGGTTAGAGATTTAATCAACATGTACACAATAAACAATGAAAACCTCATATGGTGGGACGGGAAAAGTACTTCTTTATTATTAACTTCACTAAAGAAACTTACAATGATGAAGCCGACCACTGCTCCACGAATCTGGTCCTAGGCTCCTCTTTTATTATGCACTAACTGCTAACACACTTGCTTCTCTTCTTCGTTGAAATCACAAAATGGTTGCAGAATCTTGGGCAAAGGGGAATATGAATTCGGGTAGAGTTTCTTTACTATGTTTTTTCTCCTTTCAAATGGGACCCCTACCCCTTCTTTTATAGGTTAGAAGGAGCTAGGTATTTGGTCAAATGACTGGCCATGCATGGCCGAAAGGTTTAGTTAACTTACCCAAAGCTGTGTATTCCATCAACAACTTTCCTTTTTTCATGCTTCTGTAGGTCTACGCAGGTTGTAGTAGGTCATCTAGCATGGACACTATAGATACACGTGAGTTGTAGTGGAGTAGGGTGTGTGGGCCTTTAAAAAAGGTATTTTTAGGAAGAGTTGTTCAAGAGTGTTTTGGAAAAGAAGGAATCTGAAATGGTCTGATGCCAGGTAAGCATGTCTGGTGAAAATTAGGGTTATAACATATGCCTTCTAATGTGTGAGGTCAGAAGAGCATCTGATGGCCGAAATACATTATTAATCTTCATCAACATTCCAAACAAGTGAGCCCAGGGACCAGAAATTGGGAGGTTCCATCTGCAAAATAACAATTGTCTCACTGAGGCGAGCATACCCATGCCCAGGATGAAATAAAATCATGGATACCAATCAAATACACTATATATCCATGTCATAAAGTGTAGCCATGATCAATACACAACAAAGCTACATATCGAAATAAAAAAG
Organism: Picea engelmannii; assembly: GCA_009831015.1. Lineage (NCBI taxonomy): Eukaryota > Viridiplantae > Streptophyta > Pinopsida > Pinales > Pinaceae > Picea > Picea engelmannii. The sequence continues at coordinate 147,564 of ML809182.1, forward strand.
ATATACATGTATAGTATCCATCTTCTAGAAGCTAATAAGGCATGATGGCTGGAGATGAGGTCTTCAGAGCTCGAGCAACAACTTCAAAATATTCACAAATTGGGTGGGAGTGTAATATGAGTGTACAAATTCACTACCCAGAGGTCTTCGACGACTTTTCGGGTATGGACTAGAGGATCTTGATGATCAGACTGAAGGCTTCATTGATTTCAAACAAAGAATTGATTGGACTTTCAGGATGGCCGGGCATGAGGGAAAGAGACAAACTATAGAGGGGCTGACTCAGGCTTGGTAAAACTTCCCTTGGGCAATAGTAGGACAAATGATGAGACTCAGGCAGCATGGCATTTGACATAAGTTCATGATGTAGAAGGCAACACAAACTCTCCATATGTTTGGAAGAATAACCAAACAGAGGAGGACACAACTCTATGTAGTGAGAACAACTTCCTAAGGTCGTATTAAATCCTAGAGCTTGATTAACAAATGGAAGGATGTGCTTTGTCCAAGGGTGACTCATTGTGTTTCCAAATAAAAAGAAAATACTTTTCCCTTCCTCTGTTTGGGGTATATTTGATTTTTTTGTCTTTTTCAATAATTTTGGAAAAAGAATAAAAGAATGCTACATTACAAAGGAGGAATCAAGTGTCGCAAACATACTATTTCTAAGCGCACAAAACATAGGGATGCTCAGGGAAAAGGGACATATGCAAGAAAAGGACACTCGAGAAAAATCCTCCAGGGGCCAAAAGTGTCAAGACGCAGAGGCAAAGTGCTATAGGGCTTGCGTATAAGGCATGCTTCAGATGGTTCAGTTGAGAGCAACATGGAACCGACATTAGGCCAAAGACGCATGTATGAAAATGCAGTTAACAAAACACACAATGGTAATGTCCTTCGATGTAAGTTTAACAAGCCCAAAGAAGGTAAGCTCGGTGGTTTTTCATATTTAGAGAGTCTGAAAAAATGTAAAAGGAGACTTCGTTGGGGTACCTTTTTCGAAGATAGTCTAGTCGACTCAAAAAAAAGGGGTAAACTAGCACCGACCAGAAGTCTATTCAAAACCATTTTAACGAGTGTGATAGAGACAAGATCACTCGACGATGTTTTCATTTTTAAGGAGTCTGAAAAAAGATTAACTATGGACTCCGTCAGGAATGTTCTTCTGGACCATTTTAACAAGTGTGAAAGAATAAGGTCACTCAATGATCTTTTCAATTTTAGGGAGTCTGAAAAGAGCTTAACTATGGACTCCATGGGGTTTCCTTTTTCGTAAATATATTCCCTTAGGCCCGAAAAGGGTTAAAATTATACATGAGGGTACTCTTCTAGAGAACCGAGGCTCCTAGAGTATACCTTTGTTCGTACAGTTGACCATCCGGACCGAAAAATGGGTAAACTACCACCAGACCTTCAAATTTTAGTTTAACAAGCGTGAAAGAAAACAAGATTGCTCGACAATCTTTTCATGTTTAGAGGGTCTGAAAAGAGCTTAAAGGAAGACCCGTTGGGGGCTATGAATCAAGTATGAAACTGGTTCAGGTAGAGCCCGCTGTTAGGCTCATACCAAGAGTCTCTTCGATAGTCAACTTGGAAAGTCTCCCAAAAGGGAAGAAAACACAAACCATAGTGTAAGTCCTCCCATGATATAAAAATTGTAGTCATGGCTTCAAGGATAGCCTCATCTGAAGGCAATTCAAAATCTGAGAAATCACGCAAACAAGGGTCGACTGTCCCAAAGGGTGAAGTAAACTGACCATACTCCATATGATGATGGAGGTTCTGTCTAGGACTAGAAAAGTCTATCAATGAAGAATCACAAGCATGAGGGCCTGAGGATCTACAAACAACGAGATCAGACTCAGAAGGATACTCAAGCCCAATTGGACCAAGAGGGGGAAGCAAGGGCTCCCATGCCCCAATTGGATGAACCAATGGATCAATTTTTGATTCCAAGTCTCGAGAAGGAAAACCTGATTGCACAGGTTCCTTCTCAGAAGCAATTGAACACCAAGGATAAGACGCCACATAATTAACCCGTGTCGGGGTGGAGTCTACATGAACACTAGGAACATATAAAGGGGCAGCCTGAACTAACATTGAATTAGGATGGTGATTATTAGATGTCAGCTGGTCAATAGTGACAATGATTCCATTGTGAGGGAAATGCATCACCCGGAAGAGCGTAGATACCACAACGTTCATAGCATATACATAATCACGCCCGAGAAGCATATTGAAATCTAACGAGCCTTGCACCACTATATCATTGACACAGACAATATTCCTACCTAACGAGATAGGCAACTGAGGAAGAACCCCCAAATATTCACTAGTACGTTTGTCAAAAGCCAACAGCTCATGCGAAGCAGACATAAGCTTGGGAGATCCCAAGACTTTCCAAACCGAGGAGGATAAAATACTTGTAGAGGCTCCTTCATCCACAATACATCGATAAATGTTTGTTGAATTAACTTCAACCCTTATTTGAAAAGGTGCAGAAGAAGGAAGACGAGGCTCAACAAGATCATTCCAATCAAAGGAAACCATCCTAGGGCTTGGAGGGGGTGTGCTCGGAGCGAGCGGAATGCCTCCTTGTTCTAGAAGTATGGAACTGGAAATGATGAAAACATAGTCGGTAGACACTGCACTCTCCAAGAGAGGAGTGGGATCAACCAAAGATGGCATTGGTGTGACCACTTTGGTAGACTCGACACTCTTCAAGAGAAGAGTGGGATCAACTGAAGATTGCAACGACGTGACCACTTTGGTAGACTCAACACTCTCCAAGAGAAGAGTGGGATCAACCAAAGATCACGATGATGTGACCACTTTCTCAACCAATGACTGCGTAGGTGCGAGACTACATGGTCTAAAGGCACCTCACCCCTCAAAAGAGGAGTGGGATCAACCGATGACTACATCAAAATGACCACTTTCTCAACCAATGGATGCATAGGCTGAGAGACTACAATGTATAAAGACACCTCACCCCCCAAAATAGGAGTGGTATCAACTGATGACTGCATCGACATGACCACTTTTGCAACCCATGGCTGAATAGGTTGCGAGACTACATGGTCTAAAGGCACCTCACCCCCCAAAAGAGGAGTGGGATCAGCCGATGACTGCATCAACATGAACACTTTATCAACCAATGGTTGGATAGGCTGAGAGACTACAAGGTATAAAGGCACCTCACCCCCCAAAAGAGGAGTGGGATCAGCCGATGACTACATCAACATGACCACTTTCTCAACCAATGGTTGAATAGACTGTGAGGAAACCTCAAAAGACTCAGAATTAGAAGAGCTTGTAGATAGGGACCACAATCTTTGTACCTCTGGAATTCCAGGGCACAAATGAGTAAGGTGATCTCCCTTGCAAAGCTTACAAGGGAACTTAGGCTTATGTCCTATCCATCTAGGTTTCTTAACAAAATTAATGCCCCCAGCATGACTAGCAGTGGTTGGTTGCACATCTCCAACATGACTTGCAGAGGTTAGTGATGGGTCGATAACATGACTTGTAGAGGCTATATACCTATTACCAGTATGCCTAGAAATGAATAGACTTTTTACCCCAGAATGACTTGCAGAGGGTGGGTGTGTGCCCCCTGCATAACTTGCAGAGGTTGGGTGCTAGAGTTCAATGTGACTTGCAGAGGTTGTCGACCTATCTCCAACATGACTCGCAAAGGTTGGTGATTTCTTCTTCCTATTCTTCCTCTTTATATTTTGTTTAGACTTCCAGTTACTAGTAACTGTACTTTCACCAGAGGCGGGAGAAGGAGGAGGAGAAGACTTTGCTGACGAAGAAACATCGACAGGGTGCCCATGACATAAAGTGATTAACTGAGAAGCGTCAAGAGCATTTGGGACATTTGGAATGGTACCCAACCAAACCGGTAATCCCACATTCAACCCAAGAATGTACAAAGTGGCCATCAAAGGGACACCAATGCTTCCGAAGAAGAGAAAAGCACAAGAATCCCCTTGCGAAGAGGTTCCTTGGTTGGTATCATCGGGAAATTTAGCCATGAATACCTTATGCACAGGTTCTCCCTTTGCGGGATCATTCAAGTCCGTCAAAGTCTCACACACTGACTCTGAAGACCCAATGTTATCAAAACAATGCCTATAAAGAGGCGACTCCATGTTTCTAAGCGGAAGATTGAAAAGTCCTCTCAACCGGCAGAGTGGGTGGTCTACCACCCTAGGTCAGAGACCCAAATCCACAAATGACTAACTCACTATGTAAAACTAGGGAGCAAAGAGCACACACTAAAAGTTCCTAAAGGCAAATCAAGCAAACAAATAACTAGTTGGAAGAATAGTTACACCAACCAACACTAGAGAAACTTACCGGTGCAAGTGCAACTCGAATACGGAAGCACCCTCCGGGTATACTCTACAAAGCATGGCCCGATGTCTGCCCTAGGTACTGCAATATATCCCCGCGGTCACCTTTGTAAGTCCCTAAAATAAAGGCAACTAGGTTTCCATCTCGTGAACAATCACCAGGCGGATACAGTCGACAGTCGGGTGGACCGCAATGAGCAGGGTATCAGCCCGAAACCTATCAAGGGTATCGAATTCAAGTGTTTCGAAAGACGACTGAGGACCTTGAACGGATTCGAGACCCATGAAGCTCTGTGGAAAATGTGATCAACAGAATCCCAAGACAAGGCCTCTATATGTGTTCCCCACTATGCTTGGTCCGACTTTGGAGGGGTTATCTCCGCTATCTTTCCGCACGCGACCTCGTGTTTAGCCCCTGTGTTACAGGGGGGTCCTGGATAATTTCCACATTACTGGACTTCTACACTCCTTAGCATAGACTCGTATGTTTGTTTTATATCCTTGAAGAGTTTCCTCTCCAACCTAAATCAAGGCTCTAGCCTAATCTAGTTGATGGACCCTACAAACATAAAGTCTAGTAAATTTTAATTAGCATTCTTTTTACTGGCTTGATTTACTCAAAAGGGTACGGTAGTGCAACTGATGGTGTTAAGACTCTTGCAAAAAATGATGAAACTTATATGAACACTGACAAAGAATGATTATATTTCTTATTTTTTTTTTTTGAAATGCTTTTAAAATTAGAAGAAAACACAACACTATGCTAATTTCTTTTTCTTTTTCAAATAACAATGCAAAGAAAATGCCAGGAAAAAAAAGAGATCTAACAAACTAAGTTTTTTTTTTTATATTTTCTTCCAATCAAAGCATAAATAACAAAATATTCTAAAATATACTGATGATTTCACGATTCATGGCCCCCCTCGACCATGAGGGGGAATTGTTTTTCAAAATGCAACTCATTTTTCTTAAGATTTCAAGCTAAAAATAAGTTAAAAAAGCTAGGAAACACAAAAAATCGTGTAAATGAAAAAGCAAGCTATGCTGAAATACAATCTAGGCTAAAGATTCTTATGACAGAGACCAAAAATAAACAAGAAAAACCTGGGAAGTAAAAACTTGACAGGGAAGAGGATGACTGCCTCCTCAAAATTTTCTAGACAGACACATGACTGTCACTTCAACAACCAGCGTATACACGCGGGCTGCCCAAAGACAGGATGCATATGCACACGTGTAAGACTACTATAGGACGCGTGTGCCCCTGTGTCTCCTCAAAATAAGCAAGACACACATCTAAGCTCAGGCATGGAGTACTGGTATTGAAGACCAGAACCCCTTAAAGGTACAAAAATTTACTCTTAACAGGAAAAAAAAATGCAAGGAAACTTTAGCAAAACAAAGCTAACCTGAGGTATTACCTAACTACTGATTGCACACAGAGACCGAGAAAGGATCCAGAAGACCCCTGAGAAGGATCACTTCTGACAGGGGCGAGGATGACTGCCTCTTCCTGAGAAGGATTTTTTGGATTTTCAGACACGCAGCTAACACTTCAGCAACATGCGTACATACGCGGGCTAACTAAAGGTAGGACACATGCACACGAGGGATGCCCTTCTACAGGGTGCGTATGACTCTGAGTTTTTCAAAAATAGAAAAATAAATAGTTTGGTAAGTAAGGTAGGGAGTACTGGTATTGATAACTAGAATCCATGAACACTCAGACTCTTGCAGAGAAAAAAAAAAGCAATAAAATCAATTTTAAAATACCCAATAAAAAATCCCCAGAAAACCCGAGAGATCCCCAGTATGGTCGCCAATTATGTTGTGAGTGGGAAATCCTCCTATGGACTAGCACTTAGAGTTTTATCATGCATGCAGAAAAGATCTAAAGATTCCTACTTTTTACCATCATCCCAGACCTAATCCCTATTATTCTTAAGAAAATACATGGTTAAGAAGATCAAGTGAACATACCTTATTTCCGGCATTTGGTATCGATCCCTCTTCACACTTGGTCACTCTTTGACTGCAACTCTCCTCCCAAGGCTAACTTGCATTCAAAAAAGACAAACAAAGAACTCCACATGCATTTGATCTACGGATTAATGGGTTAGAGATTTAATCAACATGTACGCAATAAACAATGAAAACCTCATATGGTGGGACGGGAAAAGTACTTTTTTATTATTAACTTCACTAAAGCAACTTACAATGATGAAGCTGGCCACTGCTCCATGAATCTGGTCCTAGGCTCCTCTTTTATTGTGCACCAACTGCTAACACACTTGCTTCTCTTCTTCATTGAAATCACAAAATGGTTGCAAAATCTTGGGCAAAGGGGAATATGAATTCGGGTAGAGTTTCTTTACTATGTTTTTCCTCCTTTCAAATGGGACCCCTACCCCTTCTTTTATAGGTTAGAAGGAGCTAGGTATTTGTTTGAATGACCGGACATGCATGGACGAAAGGTTTAGTTAACTTACCCAAAGCTGTGTGTTCCGTCAACAACTTTCCTTTTTTCGTGCTTCTGTAGGTCCATGCGAGCTGTAGTGGGTCAGCTAGCATGGACACTGTAGATACACGCGGGTTGTAGTGGAGCAGGGTGTGTGGGTATTTAAAAAAGGTATTTTTAGGAAGATTTTTTCAGTGGTGTTTTGGAAAAGAAGGAATCTGAAATGGCCTAATGCCAGGTAAGCATGTCTGGTGCAAATTAGGGTTATAATAGTATGACCTTACCGTTGGAGCTTTCCAGGGGCTTGCACAGGCCTAGGAGAGAGCAGTAGAAACTGAGGAGGACTGCCACAAGTGTGGCAACAGACAAATGCGTGTACGGGGTTGTTGTATATTGTGACAATAGTGAAGGAAGTGGCAACAAGGTTTATGTGTGGGTACAACAAATCTAGGAAGGTTGCAACAACCTAGCCACAAAAAGTACATGAGCTGTAGGTGGAAATCCAATAGGTACAAGACTGTAGGTGAGTTCTAGGCAGTCTAAGGAGTTGTTACAGGTGTATAAAAACAATTCTAGAAGCCTAGAACATCATTGAAAGAGGTCTGGACAACAACAAGGGATGGACAATTTATGACAACGTTGAGGGCGGACCTTGGAGCATATTTTGAGGGTTGTTTAAGGGCAATCAACAAAAGACTTGGAGGACAGTCAAAAGATAAATATTGGGGGAAGCAAAAGAGCGATGTTACAAGGTTGTAACAATAGTATTTTGGACCAACCCTAGGAGATCCTTGAGGTAATATTATGTAGCTAGTTAAGATACAAGAAGAGGGTCAAGTCAACAAAGGCTGTGGAGTGACTTTTAGATAGCTCAGAGGGTAGGTTGAGGACAACCATGGGGGATTTTGAAACAACACCCTGACAACAGATTTTGGAGTTGAGTTTTTGGCATAGAGATCGAGGAATATTTTGGCAGTGATATACTGTGAGTGTACTTGGTGATATTGACATATTCTTTTTGTAAAAAGTGGGCCATTTTCCCTAGTACGAGAACCCATTAGTTGTTGGTTTAAGAACTAGTTTATTGGGCATTAAATTCTTGTGTACATGTGTATGATCTAATTGCTAATGTATTTTTTGTTGTGATAAAGTAGTTAGGCATCTCAGTGTGTTTATGTTTACAATTCAAATTGGGTAAATTTGTGTATAATTTTCAAAACAATAAACTATACCTAAGGTGTGGTAAAATATAACATCCACCTCTCTCATGTGCATATATCTTCCACTTAACTCACCATATCCTATTTTATGTTATCTCATGTGTATATCTCCCTAATTTATGTACATGTCCTTCTCCTTATTCTTTACTTAGTGCATGCATTCTTTCACTCGTGCGTTACTCCTCACTCCTCCTCCTCCTCCTCCTCTTCCACTTAATCGCCCCATATTATGTGCATGTATCCTCTTATTCTTCCCCATGTGCGCATGCTTCTTCTCTTTCATGTGCCTTCCATCATATCACACCCGCTATTTTTATCCTATGCTCTTATTTTGGATCATGTGCCCTCTATTATGATTATGCACCTTGATTTATCTCTTTTACATGTGCGCCCTCAAGTCTATATAATGAAGGCTTCTCTTCATTGTGCAAGGCCAATTTCTGGAGCACCAACAACATACATTCTTTCATCTTTCTCTCTCTTTTATTTCTTCTAGCTTTTAGTCTTTGTGTAGAGGTCATCACTATACCGATTCTTGTACTAATGTTCTATGGTGCAACCAAACTTTTGGCAAGTGTAGGAATAAAAATTTGTTATGGGTATATCAAGCTTTCGAAGATTGTTGGTATTGTGTTGAAATTTGTGCATTGTTAAAGGATCTTAGCCTTTTATTTTGGTTATTTTAACCATTTAATTGTTCTTTCTTTGTCTTTTATTCATACTTATTAAATCTAATGTTGTAGGGATTCCACCACTTAAATTCAAAATTAAACTCGATTACTATTTTGACTGTCTAATCGCAACCAAACAATTGTTTTCTTGTTGCTGTTTTTTGAGTTTTAAATGCATATTTTTAAGAACACTATTACCAACTTAATGAGAACTATGACCTCAAAACGAGAACTCTAGCCCCAAAAAAATCATATTTTTGCATAAAAAACATGAAAATCAACCCCAAATCAAAAAGTGGTGCTACCAGTAGCACCATTTTTTCAAACGGGGTCAAAATTACAACATTTTTCAATCATGACCTTCAAAACTCATACAATAGCTTAGAAAAACCTTAAAATTAATACCTCAATAAAAAAGTGACGATAACTAAAGCAAAAAGTTTTTTCTAAACGTTAAAATTATGGCTCATTTCAGTCTAATTGAAATCGTGATTTTGACAATAGATCCCTATGCAAAAAAAGAAACCCAAAATTGGATACAAAATGGTCACTTAAAATTTGTTTTACTAACATTTTTTCTTCTTCTTAAATTTACATTGAAAAATAAATAAATAGAAAGGACAAAATCTTCGCAACTTTTTTTTTTAAATTTCCAAAAAAAACAACAATCTAAAAAAATATATACATATTTAAAAAAAATAATAACCAAAATAACCCT